>BLBF01000073.1:29042404-29062976 GCA_015471245.1 Laticauda colubrina
TTTAGCTGGTTGGTATTTATTTTTGATGATTTCAAGAGTTTCTTTTAACAGACAGAAGAAACCAGAAACACCAATCAATCAAACTCCAAGTCCAATGAACACAGATCCAGCCTCCCAGTCAATCAGAATGGACCAGCCTCAAATTTGAAACCAGGAACTAACTCTATACAGAAGCCTGAGGATGGCAGATGAGATTCTGCTGAAACGTTGCTACAACTTTAACAGAACTACAATGACGTGGGATAATACCCGAAGGAAGCTAAACAGCACACATGTAAGTACCCGCGAAAGCCTAAGAAAAATACATATATATATATATAGATATACACACACACACACACACACACACACACACACCAGTGTTGGCAAACCTTTTCGGCATCGAGTGCCGAAACGGGACCGCACATACATGGGGGAGCACAGGAAACTGGAAGAGCAGCTCCCCGGCATGCACGCTCAGGAGCACTGGAAACCAGAAGGGCAGCTTCCACTTTCAGCCACTTGGTCTTCCAATTTCTGGCATGCATGCAGGTGCGAACACCAGCTGGCCCGGAAGAACAATGGGAGACGGTTGGTGTGCCTGGAGAGATAGTTCTATGTGCCACTTCCGGCATGTATGCCATAGGTTTGCAATCACAGCTATATACTTTAAAATAATTCTGTCATATTACCCAATTTTTAAAAGGTTCATGAAAGGAATCATTATTGGAAGCATTTCCCTTTTAAACAATTATGGCTGCATTTTAAATAAAAACATCAATATTGCCTTTTCTTTTTTTCTTTCCCTTCAATTTTTAGCCTTGTTTTAGCCTTCCAGTCTGTTCGTAGGAAAACAAAGCAGAATAAAACAAGTCTGGCCATATTTCAACAAAAATGATAAAAAAAAATGGAAAATATGGGAAAAATCATACAAAAATCCTGACATTTACATTTGTAAAGGAAACAGGAATATACAGTTTTCCCAACTGCTGGAGGAAACACAATTACACTTCGGAAACTGTAAAGAAGAACAAAGTACCAGGGCCTACAATGAAGAATTTATGTGCCAAAACAAACAGATACAAATTAATCAGGAGGTTGTGAAAACTAGCTAACTGAAGAATATTCTTTAATTTTTTTTAAAAAAAGGAGTGCTCTTCATCTTTATAGCTTTTATATGAGAGAACAACATATTTCAGTATCTGAAAAATATCCACTACATGAATAGTTGATATGGGAAGAAAGGTGAAAGTGATATCAAGATCATGCAGGTGTTTTATTTATCAGTATGTAAGAATAAAGGACAGAACATGAATATTGTTTGTAAGTACAATAGTTTCATAGTTTCTGACTCCAATTCCATCAAGGTGAAATACTGTGTATGTCCAGATTCCAAACCTTTCAATCTAAAAGGATGAATCATACCTATTTTTAATTAAGACCATTCTTTATTATTTTTACTCAGAAGAAATAGTATAAGCACATGATATAGCAGGATATAGATTGCAAAATGCATCTGAATGTAATGTTTTTTTTTCTTTTAAAACAGAATGTATATAGTCCTTTTATTTTAAAGGTAAATAAATTATAAAAATTATTTATTAAATATACTTTATGCCATCACAATAAACTTTTGTAGGAAAAAATACGATAATACCCAATACAAAAACCAGAAACCCACAGCAACACAATCTATATGCTCCTAAACTTTCATGACTGCAACCCTTAAACCGGCTGAAACGCTGCATTATTTCAGAACCAAGGTACCTCAAACTGGCTAATTTATAGAATACTTCAAAAATCCTAGGATCCATGACTCCAATGGAATTGAAATTTGGCAAATTTTATGAGATAAAAATTATCATAAAGCATTTATGATATAATATAAAATGTTATAAAACATATCCTGTGGTCAACTGCTGATGTTTGCCTGTGATATACACTTCAACACAGGCTACTTTCAAGGCAGAATATCTCCCCTGAATTTTTAAAAGTGTGATAGAAGCTCTGCAATTGTTGAAGGCATTAAGGAATTCGGTAAGGAAGTATCTCTGAAACATTGAGCCAACGTATCATGGGTTGTCTAGATCAGGGGTCTCCAACCTTGGCCACTTTAAGCCTGGAGGACTTCAACTCCCAGACTTCTTCTGGGAGTTGAAGTCCTCCAGGCTTAAAGTGGCTGAGGTTGGAGACTCCTGGTCTAGATGTTAAAAAGCAGGGAGACAAGACCAAGCTCTCCGGCACTCCATTAGGTCAGGGTCAACTGAGACAACCTCTCCTCCTTTAGCAAACTAGATAGACAATGTTATTTATTATTTATTAAATGTTGTTTGCCACCCTTCTTGTTGCAACACAATATGCTATACAATTTTTCAGTAGGAAGCAAATTTGGGTTTAATTTCCAATATGGAGTGTATGAAATCAATAGGTTCAGTGGTCTTACAGTATAAAAACAGGTAAATGCTTAGATTTAAATAGTTTTTCCAGCCAGCCTCCATTTATGCGAAGTTGATCAATATTTTTGGGAAGAATATTCTGAAAGTGTCTTACACCCTCTCAATGCATTTTTCAAAGTGCATTTTTCGAGAACTTCAGAAAAGTATCCTTTTTTCCACAAGTTTCATATTACACCAAATGTTTTAAAAACTCATTGTGTTGCAATTGTTATCTGTACATTGTGCAGGTTATTGTAGGTAAAACAATTGAACATGAGACAAAAATGAGATAAGGCAGTTATAATTTTACTTTGGACATTGACACAAAGAGAGAAGCAGAGATTGTGAATTGTCATATTTAATTCTGCAGCTACATCATCTTAGAACTTAGAATATTGCCCAAGTGGGCAGTATTTGCCAAACAGCTAAAAGGCATATTTGGAAGTTAAATAATTATTCCATTGAGCAGGTTAAATCATTTAAATCCCCAGGTATAGTCCTTTCATGTGAAATGTCCTGGGAATATGTAGAACAAAAGCCCAGAGAGCTGCAGCAGCACTGCAATCATCCTAAACTAAAGGGGCCTTATTTATCTCTGCTGCACGCCAACTATACTTAGCCAAAGTTAGAGCAGAGCTGTTATTCAGAGTCCAGTTTACCCATACAGCTTTTTCTTTCCTTTAAGGCCCTGTCCCACTGCACTTACAGACGCAAAGAGGATGTAAAACATTAAAAAAAGCTTGCCATCTGTTGGAAAACGCTATGCATCCGTTGTGTACTCATTGCATACGTGTTTCATTCACTCTATCCCTCGAGCATCCGTCCACTGCGATTTCATCCGTGCAAGAAGTTTTGAGCTGCACAAAACTTTGTGAACGGATGAACTTTCCACCGTGTACGATGTAAATCCGCGACATACGAGCAACAAACGTTCTATGTCCGTTTATCATCTGTTAAACGTCCGCTGTATCCTCTGGGCATCCTCGCAACTCACATCCACTGCAGCTGAAAATGGAAAGAGGGAGGAAACAAAAGGTACAGAGAACGTCTACACAGCGTTAGTAGCACGGAAATAGAAAGGATGCACAGTGAACAGTTTGCATCTGATATACATCTGCGCGGCATCCCCTTTCTTTCCTTTAGGTGTATGTGATGCATCTGCTTCATCCGCTATGCGTCCGCTTCGCAATTATCCCCCGGAACCTCTTCGGAGGTTACATCTGCTTCCATCCGCTTTCATCCACTAGGCTTCCTATGAACATCTGTTTAACATCCCCGCTGCATACTCCCCACGTCCGTTCTTTTCCATTCTTTTCCATTCTGTTTATGCAAATTTTCACCACTTTTTGGAGCGGATGACAACGGATGGAGCCACCCCCGAAATTTTGCTCGTCCGCTGTGTCCTTTATGAATATGTTTTGTGTCCATCGGCCAGTGGGACCGGGTCTTTAGAATGTGTTCAGACTAAACCTCTTAGGTACGTACTCCAAGCTCCTTTCTGAGATTCAAACATGATACTTCACTCTGAAGCAGAATTCTGACCAACATTTGGTTGCACATTTTATATGCAGAGCTACAATATATCTTAACCCTATATGTCTGACACCTCAAATCCTTAACAATAATGTTGTTTCATTCTGGTCTAAAGCAATAGATTAAATATTGGAGATCCTTTGATATTCTTTAACTCAGCTCTGTGCAGTTGAACATGAGCACTCAAGCAGCTTTAAGGCAATGGCTTAAAGATATTCATTTGGATTTGATATTTCTTCTCAAGAATACATTTCCAACTAGCTCCTTCACCCTCTATCGGGGTGGGCTGCTACGGGTTTGCCCGGGTTCAAGCGGACCTATTGCTAACATTATGGCTAGTTCAGTGAACTGCCAAATTCCACACCTAGCTGACCCCCCCCCCATCCACCCCTCCAGGAATCTCCATGCAGCCAATTTTGGAGGCAAGGTAAGTGCAGGGCCCATGCAGAGGCTCGGGGAGGGGGAAAAACGGGCCTCCCAGAAGTTTTAGAAGTCCAGAAACGGGCTCGTTTCCAGCCTCTGGAGGGCATCTGGAGCTCAGGGAGGCTGTTTTTGCTCTCCCAGAGGCTTGAGGAAAGCCTCCGGAGCCTAGGGAAGGCAAAAATGTCGTCCCCCCCCCGCCGTAGTGCAGGAGGCCGACTTGGCCAGGCCCACCATGGCCACACCCACCCAGCAACTGGGCAGCAAACCCATTGCTGCAATTTTTGAAGCCCACCCCTGCCATCTGTGGACCTGCCATATGGAAAGGCAATCTCAATCCCTAAATATACAGTTGGGAGGACATTCTCCTTGGCCTGATTCAAAGCAAGAAGAACTATGATGCTTGGGTAAAACTTGCCATACATAAACTACTCTAAAGATTAACTAATTGCTCACAAATAGAAAAAAACAGCATTAAAATGAAGATGATTAAAACTATTTTTTAATGTTACTTTTATGCTTTTGCTTAGGAAGAAAGATCTCCTTGTTTTATTCATGACCATTTTATAAAATAAGCTGCAGCTCACAAAACATATGCTTTAAAAAACATTGTTAGAAGCACCTCCTGATTCTCTGTCACAGTAGACCAATGCAGTTTTCCTCCTATAATGCCTAATCACTTATGTACATTGTTTAAAATCTTTCCTGTTATTAAGTACTTACACCTCAAGAAATCTTGTGAATCATTGTGTCTGGCATTGTCTCTCTGATTGCCTTGGCTGAAAAAATCTCATCAAGATATTTCTTAGATTTCCTGAAGTTTATCTTTGTACCAGAAATGTATAAAAAGCTCTAACAGTGTGCAGGAGAGTGGGTAATGGTAACAAGGTAAAAAGAGATATACATGCTACACGTTCTCCAATTCTGAAATTTAAAATAAATTATTAATTTCATCTTATCTCTAGGTTTCAATACTGGACATGGTATTGAGACAGCCTTGAACATGTTTGTTGATGACCTATGATATATCCAGGATGGATATTTGTCATTGAACTACTTAATTTCTTGGTAACCTTCAATACCACTGATTGGGACAGCATGTTGGACTTCCTCCTGAACCATGTCAGGGTTTACAGTAGTTTTCTCCCTTCCTTCAGAGATATTTTCACATGGTGTTCATGGAAAGAAAGATCTAGATCTAACCTTTGTAGGGGATCTCAGGATTTGATTCTCTCCTAATTCTTATTTAATATCTACATGAAACTGTTTGCATGAAGCCATCATCAGAATGAGGATAAGTATTATCTTACATTGATGATACCATTACATATCTCAATTTTAGACCAACTAAGCAATGTCACCAAAGTTTAATATCTAGATACTAGGAGAATCTGGAGGGAAAGTAACAGGCCAAGTAAGGCTCAACCTCTAGCAAGACTGAGGCCCCATTCATGGTTACTCCTGCATTAGCCATTTCAACTATTACAATGTGTTTTACACCGAGTTGTTCTTTAAGATAACTAAATTCTTATAATTACAAGTAGTCCTTGATTGGTCATTTAATGACCATTTGAAGGTATGAAGGCCTTGGAAAGGGTGTTTTACAGCTTTGCATTTCTTCATTGCCAGATACAAATTAAACATGTGCAATTATAATCTAACTTCCCAGATATTTAACACTAACTTCCCAGATTTAAAATGGTGTAGTGACTTTAAAAAACAATAGTAACAAAATATTTTTACCTGGACAGTTCTATGAACATCATCCACTTGAAGAGATAACACAGCTGAAGCCAAATTCCATTCACCAGTCACACAACATTTTCTCCCATTGACTTCCACCTGTTGTGACATAAGGATATTATGACCATAAATTCAGACAAGAAGCAAAACTCAAGTTCATCATGGCGTGCAAAAGAGGAAGCACCACAGTTTCTGCCATAAAAAGTAGGGCTTGTCAACACAGTCTTTTTAGCATTGCTGAGGAAAAGTGAAACACATTTACGGAAGCTACCTATGGAAAGTGTTAAATAATTTGTACAATCGAGTCAGAGGCTGAACCTGAGCAACCAAATTCAGCAGGCCACCAGCTTCATGAGTTAACAGAAAATTGCCCCTTGGGATGGACTCAGCCGGTATAGGAGGAATCAGGCAATTAGGGACCTGCCAGAGTACCAGGATGCGTCGACAGCTTCAGAGAGCCAAACAAAAGCACCCTGCTCATGTCCTCTCCTCATTCTTATTTAACATTTACATAAAGGCATTTGCATCAAGTCATCCCTCAGAATGTGGTTAGGTATTATACCTAACAAAGGTTCCAACACCCCAAACTAAGCCATATCTGTACCTGTTCTACTTAAAAGCAGCTGGCAGTGGTCTATCCTTCATTGAAAACCACATGCCAACCTAAAATCTGTTCCTTGACTCTTGGACCAGTTGAGTAACCCTGATATTCAACAAAAAGACTGTAGAATTTGCAAAAAATAAGCACAGGAAGCAACTGGCAAGCTATGTATTGTAGTTCTTGGAAACTATCTGCTATTGAGGTGGGTACATGTTATAGAATATTTATTAACCAACCATGATATGAGACCATCTACTAGGACGTCAAGGGAACCAATTCGTCAGAAGAAATTGCCAAGTGAGAGAAAATAGGAAGCCAATCAGATGAAGACAGAACCAACAACCTGAATGCATTCATTGAAAACACTCCATAACAAATGAACAGGATATGTATTATTAGGTCATTCCAGAAGTTAGACTGAGCAAATAAGAATACAAGTATTGGAAATCTATTTGTGGTCTTAATATAGTTGATATAGTTTGATTAAATAGAAATAATAAATAATCAGACTGCATTTAACTACTTTAGAACAATATATTATGAATACCTCCTTTTGTACATTTCTGATGGGCACTTGGATAATATCAACTAACAGAATTTAAATTCTTCCTGTAGCACACTCTCTGGGGTTTAACACAGTGGTGGGATTCAATTTTTTTTACAACCAGTTCTGTGGGCATGGCTTGGTGTGGCTTGGTGGACATGGCAAGGGAAGGATACTGTGAAATTTCCATTCTCTCCCCACTCCTGGGGAAAGGTTACTGCAAAATCTCTCCCCACCCCACCAACCTGCTTTACAGCTCCGTTCTCCGTGCAAGGGCAACAAAAGAAGACCCAACCAATCAGCTGGGACTCAGGAGGCAGAGAATAGATGGGGGCGGGGCCAGTCTGAGGTGGTATTTATTGATTCTTCAAGCTACTCAAAATTTCTGCTACTGGTTCTCCAGAACTGGTCAGAACCTCCTGAATATCACCTCTGGTTTAACACATTCTTTTTGTATCAGATTCAATTCTGAGAAATCTATCTTTGCCTCACCTTCTTGAATAGACATTTGTTGCTAAAATGCTCACATTTTCTTGATTGAGGGCATCTGACTGGTAAATGAATTATCAGACAATCTTATTATTTACATTTAAATGCAATTAAAATTAAAAAGCATAAATACTTCTTTGCAATAATTATTTTTCTGTTACATTCTGGGGCCTGTTAAAATTGCCTTGGGAAGGCACAACACTGAATTAACAGTCCTTGTACTTTCCCAAGCATATGCTGCCCATCCTTGCTATTTAGTATAAATTAGCTTCAATTTGGATTTGCTATCTTACTTCAAAGTATCAAACATAAAATTTTGGAGTTGAATCTCTGAAAGAAAGTGAAATAACACTAAAAACATCACTTTTTATGGAAAAATCCATTATTCAATTAAATGTTCCAATTCATTCACAGGATACCAAGCTTAATAAGTATTCCCATCGGGAAAAAAAAGTTATGAACATTCTTGACAGGTTAAAATATGTTTTAAAAGGACTTTATGTCAAGGGTAACCTTGTAAAAAGTAAAATCATAATCATATCAAGGTTAACACAATTAGTAATTTTTTAAAGGTAAAGGAAGTAGGTAATCCTAATCTGGTGCCAAATTCTTCCAGGGTGTGCACACCTTTTCCTCTGTACTTACGTAAGTTGGAAAACTGAATGTTCCAAATAGTTTATGGAAATTTTTTCACACTAGCTTTTTATCAATTCAATACATGAAAAATAAAACACATCAAAGTACCTACCATGAAACAATGAGGGAACAATATAAAATTAAGAGTTGCTGACTTGTTTTATCTGATACGAAAAGGAAAAATACCTATGGCAAATGACTTAAATCTAGTTAATCTTCCATTGTCAAAGACATGAAAGTCGAGGGCTGAAGGTTATTTATTCATTCAAAACACTCCCATTGTTCACACTACATTATTCTGAGAAATAGAAAGAAAAATTTTAATACATACAGTGAACAGATTCTATCCTGAACTACAAAAACAAACTGGCAATTGGTGATGTTACTGGTACTGGAATTTTAAGTGTTCTATAGGAAATGCTTCTTTCTGCTCGTACAAATTATATTCTGGGCAACCAGGAGAATCTTCCAAATAGAAACTTCTACTAGTAGAAAAAGCAAAAGCCACATCCTGGTGGCTTCAAGATGTCACAGCAGTGCCATACCAGGCTGCATTTGTTGCCGGTTTGTGTCTTAGGCACTAGCTCTATTCTGTTCACAGCAAAGTTATCAATAAATTATCAGAAAACTAATATTTTAATTTCTGTCCAGCATTGTTGTAAAATTCACAAATGGAAAATAAATTGGACACATGTTGAGCAGGTGTGCACCTACAAATATCTTGTTTCTTGTCACTCCATGTTTTCTTATCATGGAATACTCATAAAGCATACATCTAAAGCTATCACAAGATTTTACCTTGTGTACCTTGTACACTGTATAATGTACAAGGAGCACATTATTTCTCAGTAAAAGAAGCTCGACACAGAAGTTCTACTTCCTAAAAAATTGCACTGGAACGCATTCGTATTTTGTTATCACACTAAAGTATGTTATTGTAGAAGTAGTAGCATCAATAAAAAATAATGCCACTCAAACATTTAATATGCCCCCCTTAAATAGGCATTGTTTTAATTATGAAGTCAGACCCTGCACTTTATGTAATTTATATTCCCAACTGCATTCAAATGACCATAAAACTATTACATTTATGTTAATCATTCACTTGATATTTACTCTATAATTTGACCCTTTTGCTTTCATCACATATGCTAATTACTCACACTTCTTTTGAACTAGCCTATTTGTTATTTTTCTTTACAAATCCTGTTGATACAGAACTATTATCTCCATGCTTATTGCTAACTTTTCAGGACAGTATCCTATGATGTCTCTTTCTCTTTATTTCTACAGAACAGGTAATTCTTGACGTACGATCACAATTGAACTCAAAAGTTTTGTTGCTAAGTAAGACATTTGTTAAGAGAGTTCTATTCCATTTTACAACTTTTCTTGCCACAGTTAAGTGAATCACTGTAGATGTTCAGTTAGTAACACAGCTGTAAAATGAATCTCACCCATTGACTTTGCTTGTCAGAAAGTTGTAAAAGGAGATTACATGACACACACCCCCAGACATTGTAACCACCATAAATATGAGTCATTTGACAAGTGTCTGAATTTTGATCAGAGGACCATGGGGGTGCTGAAAAGGTTGTATTAAAAATGGTCATACGTCACTTTTTTCCAGTGCTGTTTTAACATTGAAGGTCACTAAATGAAATGTTGTAAATTGAGGACTACCTGTAATTATGATCATTAAAGATACAGATAACAGATAATCAGAATTGGAAGGGACCTTGTAGGTCAAGCAGGAGACCCTACACCATTTCTGACAGATGGGAGTCCAACCTCTTCTTGAAAGTCTCAAGTGATGGCACTCCCACAACTTCAGAGGGCAAGCTGTTCCATTGGTTGATTGTTCTCACTGTCAGAAAGTTTCTCCTTATTTCCAGGTTAAATCTCTCCTGGATCAGTTTCCATCCATTATTCCTTGTCTGGCCTTTGGGTGCTTTAGAAAATAGCTTGACCCTTTACTCCCTGTGGCAGCCCCTCAAATATTGGAAGACCTCTGTCATGTCTCTCGTGGTCCTTCTCTTCACTAGACTAGCCAAGCCCAGTTGCTGTAAATGTTCTTCATATGTTTTAGTCTCCAGTCCCCTAATCATCCTGGTTGCTCTTCTCTTTACTTTTTCTAGAGTCTCACCATCTTTTTTATAATGTGGTGACCAAAACTTGATGCAGGTGTGGTCTTGCTTACAGAGTAAGTAGGTGTGGATACCTTACAGAGTGTTGCTTTTTTAGTGCTTGTGTTTATTACAACTATGTAACTGAATCTTCTTTAAAATGCTTTATACACATATTTTGTTTCCGAGTTAATATTTGACCAAAATTGAATATTCCTTGCTTACTGACTGCCTCATTCAACAATTGATCAAAGCATTTTTAAAAAGCAGAGTTATGACCAGTCCTCAGAGTTGCAGGGGTTGGAACATTCCTACAGTCATATGAGTGCAATTTGAGTGCTTGGAAAACAGGGTACCTTTTTGATGATCATAAAAAGGGTCACATGATCACCATTTGCAATCTTCCTACCCAGCTTCCAACCAACCAACAAAATCAGTGAGGAAGCTGACAGGAAATCACAAGTCATGGTCACATGACCATGTTGCACTTAATGACAAAATTGATAGTAGCAACTGCAGTCGGTAAATGAGGACTACCTAGATGCAATGTAACTTCTTGCTGACAGTACATTATTTTGTCTCACAAAAGGAAAACTCTCCAGTAAGTAATGAGTATGTTATTTTCACTTAATACAAATAATTGGAAACATCTAAGACAATACAGCCTCTTGCTAATTTGTATTGTACTGTATTGGTAATTTGTAAAAGGAAAGAAAAAGGAAGAAATTTAACATTTAACGTAAAAAGATCATTTTGCGACTTGCTAAATGTCATAATAAAACAGATGAAAGTTCTGAAATATAAGTTAAACTCTTTTATGCATGGTCAGACATTATAATAAATAAACTGTGGTCAATTTTGTGAACTTGCAAAAAATGCAGTCAACTATAACTACATTTAATGAATTATGCCAGCAACCTGACAATGGTTTGGTTTTCAATCTTCCAAAATATATTTCCTGAAGAAAGAGAGAGAGAAAAGGGATACACTGAGCAAAAAGTTACAGGCATCATTTTAAAATAAGCTGCTAGGCTGCAATGTAATCTTGGTATGATTAGTTTCTACTGCAAAAAGTACTTATACCCTGGATGCTATATTTAACTGTTTTGGTACTGTTACCTAAATTTATTTTAAGGATATATGAAACACTAATTTGATTAAATATGTTGTTAGAAATGAGGCAGTAACTCTGTTTTAGAGAGGCCATTTAAATTGAGCATATCAACTGCTTTTTGTTTTTCTTCTTTGAATAAATTTGAAAAGATTGAAAAGAATCCATTTGAAAATTATCTAATGAAATCAGCCACAGATTTAGGGAAAAACAAACATACTTC
Source organism: Laticauda colubrina (assembly GCA_015471245.1). Classification (NCBI taxonomy): domain Eukaryota; kingdom Metazoa; phylum Chordata; class Lepidosauria; order Squamata; family Elapidae; genus Laticauda; species Laticauda colubrina. Next base: position 29,054,245 of record BLBF01000073.1, read on the forward strand.
ATCATATAAAATGTAACAGTTAATACTGTTCATGATCCAGAGATGATCTTTCCTAAATGGCTTGGCTGTAAGGAGGAAATTAAATTAATTAAAATAATATAAAATTAATTTATGCATCATTATCACAATGCATTCTTGTGGTTCCAGATTAAAAAAAAGAGCACTGTATGTAAAAGATCTATTCATGACAATTAGTCATAGTAAAGTATTCTTTTAACTTCAGATGTAATGAATCAGAGAACAAGGTATTATTATTATAATCCAATCATTTATTTCTATAAAAAAACTTTCTGGCAGGCCAATTTGGAACACTCGGTGCAAAATTAGATGATCTAATCTGATCAGTATGGCTTTGATCAGTATCAGTAATCAGTATCAGTAATCTGATCAGTATCACTTTACATAATGTTTTATTTACAATATGAAGACAATATCAGAATGCTTCTACTAAATGAAATTGTGGAATACTAAAGGCTATTTTTTAAAAAGTGATATCTGACCTTTTTATAATTTCACAGATCTTTGTTAAATGAAACATTTTACACTCGTAAAATAGATACTGTTCGAAGAGAATGAGCTTTGGTGACTAAGAAAGGTGAGATTTCTGGCTTTGAAACTGCTAACAATTTCAGTCACCACAGTATCCTCTTTTTTAAAAAAATAATGTGATAATAAATCACAAAAAGGATGTTTTATTAGAATTCTCTCATAAATATCAAATTTACCATGGTCAGCACACACTATGCTCTTTTTTTTTTTTTTTTAGAAAAATCAAATACAAACTCCTCACATCTTCTTGTGTCATTTTGCAAGTTCCAGATGCTCAGATGTTGCTGAGAAATCAAGACAACCTTGGGTAAAGCAGTGGTGGTATTTTACTAGTTCCGCCCAGTTCGGAGGAATTGGTAGCTCCGAGGATCATCTATGAGTGAACCGGTTCACTCCAACGATCAGCTGCCAGGCCCTCCCACCTGCCCCAGCTCTATGCTGACCTTTATTTCCTGCTTTTCAACCTCAGCTACTTCGCCTGACACAGCCAATTGCCACACATCAGCTGTTTAACACACAGGGCTTGCAGCAGAATGTAAGTTGCAAACACTGCACAGTTGCAAAGCACTCAACCGAACCGATAGGAAAAATTTTTGAAACCCACCACTGGGGTAAAGGTCTACCCCGGGATATAAGTCTTGATATTTTGATTTAGATTACAAGATGAAAACCAATCAGAAATTTAAATATTGATATTCCTCATTCCGACATAAATTAGTGTGCATGGAGCAATTGGAAGAGCCTAAGAAGAATAGCTGACCTTTTTCCTCCTTCAGTATTTACTTTTATTTATATGGCCATCCCTCTTGCCAAATGAACTCTTAGAGCAGCAATTTCCCCCTCTCACCAAAGCAATTGCTTATAGCAATAATTCTTCCTGGGTGTTTTACTCTTAACTAGGTTCAATCTGATGACATAAGGAAAAAAATGGAGTAAAAAAGCTGAGAAGAATCTTCAAGCTAGATTCATTTTTTTTATTCACGAGGGGGCAGATTCTTAAGACTCCAAGTCAAAATCACATTACAAGCACACACATTTATAAAAAAGATTATAAAAGCAAACTCCAATATCTTTAGTTCAAATGTGACCAGAGAGAGAAAGACCAATGTGAAAGATTAAAGCAGTATTTCTCAATCTTGGCAAATTTTTAAGATATGTGGACTTCAACTCCTGGAATTCCTCCAGCCAGCCATGAGAAAGAATGGATTAGAGGCTGGCAACAGTCATAACAGAGATAAATGACTGACTAGATGTGTGTTATTTGCATTGCACTACTTATAAGACTGTCTTTATTTCTAATAAATGAGCCCACTGTGTGAGAAACATGTAACTGATCTTCCCTACCTAGTATATCAACAACTTCTACTTTTACCAATGGTCAGATACTGATGAGTTCTTCAACAAAGCTGGGCTTTCTTAATAACAACAGTTGTACAAACATAAGGTTCTCTTTGTTAAAGAGAAACAGACATCAAAAAAGCAGTAAAACATGGAGCCTTAAACCCCTTTTTGTTTGGGGGAAAAAAGTGTTTGAACCGAGGTGTTTCTAGTTATGGGTGAACGCAATGAGAATTCAGCTGCAACAAATAGGCAGCCCATTCCCTAGGAAGGACTAATTAGATCCATCTGAGAAACTATGTCTACGCTGCTTTACACATTTCAAAAAAGAAAGCTCTGCTCTAGTCTTTTGAAAAGGCTACATCAAAACAGTTAGTCACAGCTGATGCACATCTCGTCAGTACAGTAGTGTTATTTTCTTTTCATGCTATAAAGTCTTAAGAGCCACATTAAAGCCATGGTAATAAGCCTCTCTTGCCCTGAGAAAGGCAATGAAATTTAGAGCAAAAAAAACAAGCTTTGGCAGCATCATTCTAAGAAATTTCCCCACTGGGCATGAATTTCAGAGGTCCCATAACAAAATAGCTTGCACATCAGACATGTTCCACCAATGAAATAGTTAAAACTAATATTCAGGATACAGAGAGTTAACTATTTCTTTGGCAGATTTATATCTGGTACTTCAACTTTATCATGAAAATGGTAATAGATATAATTTAGTGTGGGCAAACCAGCAGCAGGAGTTCACGGTTATAAGCTATGACTTCAAAGCAGATGGTCACAGTCTACCTACTGTGCAATTATGTGTGTCTCATTTATTTCAGTGATGCCAAACATTAGGATTGGCATAGCCACTGTGGGCTTACAGCAGAGTTCAGATGTTTACTAATACTGGGACCTGAAACCAAAGATCTAGCAATAAAAAAGTGACTACCAAATAACTTCTTGAAAGATTCAAAATACATTAGGAATAACCATCAGAAGCTATTTGCTTCTACTGCTGAAGCTTTTCCTAAAAAATGGGTCTGTGGCCATAAGGCAGGAATAGCATGGAGTAGAACTCATTCTGGTTCCTCTAAGGAGAAAAATAAACATTACTACCCCAAAAGACATAAAACAGAAAGAGTAGCAAAAGAACTTTAAAATTATATTTTGCAACAGATTATTTTCATTATATGAACTGAACTCTGGTTAATTAGGGGGTCTACTCTTCTGATGATCCTGCAGCTCTCCTATTGTTTCTTTTTATTTTTCTTATATGTATCCATTTCATGTATTCATAACTATGTTTATACTTATACCTGTTGTCTTGTAAGCTATTGACAAATCAAATAAATCAAATAAATAAAAATGATCTAGAGCCGGGGTGTCAAACTCAGGTCGTCACATCAGGATCACGTGACATATCAGAACTTTTTTCACCTTTGCTAAACTGGGCATGAGAAGTATGTGATGCATCCAGCCCATGGGCCAGAAGTTTGACAGCCCTGAGCTAGAGCCATGTCCCTTGGCCATATGAACTAGAAAGGAAGGAACCAAACATTTGTTAGTTCTAGAATGTTCCAACTGAAGCTCCACACTAGAATCCAGAAATGTACAGAAATTTAAAAAAGCATTTCCTTTTAAGAGTTGAATGCTATATTCCATCACTTCCATTGAATTCTAGTATTTTTAAAACATATTTTAGAAGTAATACCAAAATATTTAAAATTATGCCAATATATGTCCATAAGAACAATTGATAAGAAAAATAAACAGGAAAAAAAATCTCTTGGGGCAACAATTAAAAAAAAGAGATAATTTATATAATAGAAAATAGAGAGCAGGATAAATGAAATAAAGAAAAACAATTCCACTTAATTGCCTTTTCAGATACTTGAGGAGAGAGTGTGTATATGTGTATATATGTAGATAATAGTCTGTCCATTAGGTGGAAGCAAATAACAGGTTGGACTCAATTGATTTCGCTATGTTGTCTTTTGATCTCCACCTGATATCAATCTTGCCCAACTAAAACTATGATCTTCTAACCTACCATATATTTCCTGATAGATTCAGGCAGAGGTGGTATTCAGCAGGTTCTGACCAGTTCTGGAGAACCGGTAGTGGAAATTTTGAGTAGTTCAGAGAACCAGCAAGTACCACCTCTGACTGGAGATTTTACAGTATCCTTCCCCTGCCACGCCCACTAAGCCATGACCTCAGAACCAGTAGTAAAAAAATTTGAATCCCACCACTATTTAGGATAATGATGCTGGATATATAACTTCAGTGTGTTGGTAAGATTGTATGTATGTACATAAATACTTTCAATATTTATTTCCTCATACTTATTTACTCTCTCTAATGTGAACATGAGGCCCTATACATGGTTGGATTCAGATCCATATTTTAAAAACAGCAGTGAAGAAAGATGAGGGGGGAAATATAATTATGGTTAGAAGGTATATTTAATCAACAGGGTCATAAAAGCAATGCAAGTGGACGTAAGATTTCAAAATAAAATGGTAAGTGTGAATAATTAGAAACAAAATGTGCTTCAAAAGAAAATATTTCAACGTACTATATACATATTTATATGGAAGAAACATGCTAAATATTGCTGGAAAAAATACAAGTTTGCCAAATAATCAGAATGCATTATCTGAACCACAATAACACTATTTCAAACTAAAACTAACAATTTTATTTTATTTTTTTATTTTTTTCATGCTGATGCTTTCATAAAAGCAGTGAATTATTTCCTGATGTGGGAAAATGGCACATGAAACTTTTCCCTAGAAAATCTGCAAATATAACTGTTCCTTATTTTAGTTTCCAGCCACAAAGCAAGATAAAGCCAGTTGGAAGTAAATTCACGGAAGAAATGATTCCTCTGCATTCCATATCAGAACATACCAGGTGTCATTAAAAGTACAGTAAAAAGATAAAAGCACAAAGCACAAAGCAAAGACTACTCTGAATTCTAAGGTAAAAATATTTGATATTAAAACAGTTGGAAGTATGATAGATACAGCTAAAAATCTCAATTTATTCCCAATATATTCAGTATCAGGAGGGACCAAAATGAGCATGTTTCCTGTTTCCCAACTGAGAGATATATACATTAGAAAGGAAAATAAACTAAACAAATATTGAGAGAGCAGGACTGAGTTGGGGGAAGAGGCACTTATCTACATTTATTCTTTTGTTCCTCACTAAACAGTCTCCATAGTGGAGTAGAATATAAGATAGTATAATTCTAAGAACTAAATATTTTATATATTGTTTATTATATATACTTTTAGCTGTTGTACTCAACAACATGTAAAAGCAAGTATATAATAACAATAGGCAACACTATGTTTGTCCATGTTACTAACTTTTACTATTAGTTTTGCTCCAATTTTAAAGTATATTTGTCCTGTATATAATCTCAAGACAGAAGTATGTTGACATCATTTCAAAGCCAAATTCTCTACAAATTAGCTTCTTGAAAGATCAGGGTAGCTTGTAGATATCACAATGAATGGAATAATTGCAAAGGACCTGACTTTGAGGAAGGCATATATTATACAGGTAGTCCTTGACTTAAGACAGAAATCAGGATTGGAATTACTGTTGCTACCTGGTTGCCCTTGCCACCTCCCCATAATGAAGTGGGGATGAGAGCAGGAAGTTGCAAGTCCCAGATTCTCACAAGCAAGTAGGTCCTACCAGATGGGAAAGGGCAGAAGGATGCATGCAAGGGAGATCTGGCAAGGATTGTGGAGGGTTCACAAGATTATGAGTTACTACATGTGAACCCATGTACATTCTGAAACAAATTTTTCTATTTGAAGTTGAAGTCCTGTAGTGTTAAGAGAGCATATGTCCCAGTTGGGAGGAGGGCTCTGATGGGAAATTAGCATGGACTTGTTGAGTAAACAACAGAGGGCAAGGGTCTGACCCTCTCACCACCCTTGAGTGCTTCTGAGCATTAGCTAGTCTTTCCCAGGCAAATCTGCTGGTCTGGGAACAATAAAGTAGCTAGTTTGAACTCTAGGCAGGTAGTCCTCGACTTAGGACAATAATTGAGCCAAAATTTCTGTTGCTACGCAGGACATTTGTTAAGTGAGTTTTGCCCCCATTTCTGCCCCCAGCTTTCTTGCTACAGTTAATACAAATACCGCAGTTGTTTGTAACAATGTTGTTTAGTGAATCTGGCTTCCTCATTGACTTTGTTCATCAGAAGGTCGCAAAAGATGATTATATGAATCTGGGACACTGTAACCATCAAAATATGAGTTAGTTGTCAAGCATTTGAATTTTGATCATGTACTCATGGGGATGCTGGAACAGTTGTGAGTGTGAAAAACGGTAAGTCGCTTTTTTTTCAGTGCCGTTGTAACATTTGGGACTAGTTGTTCAAGACTGACATGTACATTTATTCTGACATAAGTTTTTGATGATTACTAAGTAGTTGATTTCGTAAATGCAGATCAAGAGAAACCCTCTGGAAACTATTTAGGTACTTTATTCAGGCTAAGAAGTCTTGAAACCTTAATCAAACATACCACACAATTACAAAATGTTATTTATTACAATAGTGAGAATACATACCAAGTAAGTGGATCCTTGACGAGAAGCTACAATTGAATGAGTTGAATCTCCAAGCTGGACATATAATTTCCAGTTTTTTGCATCAGGTTGAGCAAGAGAAATCCTAAAACAAAATAGGGCAATATATCATAAATACCTTCAGTTTAGTTAATTAAGCTGGCTAAGAGAGTGCTTTTAATTGTAAAGAAAAAAGTGATGAATCTGCTTCTTCAAACTCCACTCAACTCATGCTAGTTGGGGGTGGGGGTGGAGGTCAAGTATGTTACAGTCTTTGGTCTTGGGGGTTTGTGAGGGAGGCTTACACTCAGTCTTGAAACAAGACCCTAAACACTTTAGTCTGACATGACATAATGGTAGCTTTAAGACAGATGTATCTACATTCTAATTCTCCTCTGAGAGTTAAGGCTGTTCTGTAAATAAGCAGTGTCAGAAATATTGTTCTCCTGCTTTATTTTAGAACATAAACAAGCTGAACAAGCTGAACTATTTTCTGATAACTATTTTCTAATAAGAACAGCAACAAGATCTCAGTGAGAAATATACATGTTTCCAATATATATATAGTCCTTACTGTAAATTCATTGAGTCTTTGATAACAGATCAAATTTCAAATTTTAAAAGAAATGAGCAATGTTTGAATGTATTCCTAGAAAGAAATACTTCAAAGAACAAGAAGCATATAAATGAGTTTAGACCAGTATACCAATCAGTAATATACAAGATTTATAAAATGAAATTTTCAGGGAATTACTACTTCCAGTGCAAACTTTATATCTTTCAATAACTGCCTTTACGATCATACTAAGATGTTTGTCCTTTCATACTGTCCCTAAACTGCATTCAGCTGTGATGTTTTAGACATCTGACAATGTTTAGGCTATGCCAGCTGCTTACCTAAATACTAATCATAATTTCACATTGTTACCCTATGCTCTCTTCCATCCTTTTCATTTGGCTACCTGTTCATTATCATAATTGGCCCACTTTTCTCCTTGAGTTCCTCTCCTGTGATTGTATGCCCTTGTTATAACTCAACATATGTTTAGTGATTTCATTACACCAAAAGCCTATCTCTTTTCAGTTCTCTACAAATACTACAAATAATAATATACCATGCTATTTTTATTAATTACATCTATAGAAAAGGAAGCCTAGTGAACTTAATCCCATTTAGGAAGATGTGTTATATCATCAAGAAACTTCCTAACAACCAGAAATTTAGACAACAAACAAGTATTAATAATGGAACTGAATTATTGACGTACATTACAGTATGCAAATTAAAACTATAGTTTATATATACAACAATCAATCTTAAACTGTTATAGTAAATTCATAGATTTAAAAGATTCAGTATCCTAGATATATCAAATTTTATTAAATTAAAAATGTCAGGTTAGTTGTTCAATATAGTAGATTCATGAGGTACAATTCCTTATATCTTCAGTATAAAACACACAGATAATCCTCAACTTACAACAAGTCATTTAGTAGCCGTTCAAAGTTACAATGGCACTGAAAAAAGTAACTTACAACCATTTTTCACACACCCGTTGCAGCATCCACAAGTCACATGATCAAAATTCCAAAGCTTGGCAACTGGTTTATTGTTATGACAGTTGTAGTGTACTGGGATCATATGATCAGCTTTTCTGAACTTCTGACAAACAAAGTCAATGGGGAATCCAGATTCACTTAACAACCATGTTACTAATTTAACAAATGCAATGATTCACTTAACAAGAAAATTCATAAAATGGGGCAAACTCACTTAATGTTTCACTTATCAACATACATTTTGGGCTCAATTGTAGTCATAACACAAGTACTACCTGTAGGAGGTAGTCCTCAACTTACTATAACGGAGCTTGTTATTATGGTCACAAATCATGACAGCTGTAAAGTGCGTTATTCATGTGAGCAGCCCACTTTGTGGTAACCATTTAAGCAAACTTGTGGTGCCTCAAGCCAATGGTTTATTATGGGCCAGTTTTGCTGAAAGCAATTCCATTTGGGGGGCAAAATTGTCATGAAACAGAGTCATATGATTGCAGGATGCTGCAAATGGCCATAAATGCAGGTCATTTACCAAGTGTCCAACATGCAATCACTGTGGAAGGGTGGGGGTTGGAAGTTCAGAACAGTTAAATCTGTTTAACTGTCAGTTTAAACCTGAGAGCCCTGAGCTACATAGCTCTATGTATTGCTTGAGGAAACAGAAGAGAAGAGAAGAGAAGAGAAGAGAAGAGAAGAGAAGAGAAGAG
>BLBF01000073.1:29062986-29116178 GCA_015471245.1 Laticauda colubrina
AGAAGAGAAGAGAAGAGAAGAGAAGAGAAGAGAAGAGAAGAGAAGAGCTTTATTGGCCAAGGGTGATTGGACACACAAGGAATTTGTCTTGGTGCAAATGCTCTCAGTATACATAAAAGATACATTCGTCAAGAGTCAAGAATCATCAGGTACAACACTTAAAGATCATCATAGGGTACAATAAGCAATCAAATCATACTAGGAAACAGTCAATATAAATCGTAAGGATACAAGTGACAAAGTTACAGTCATATAGTCACAAGTGGTAGGAGATGGGAGAGAAGGAGTGATGAGAAGGTTTCCTCAATAAAATAAAGTTACAGAGGATTTTTTAAAAAGCAGCAATGGTAATGGTAGTATGTTACTTAGAGAAATCAAAAATATTTTCTGCAAGCAAAAATACCCCTTTTAGATCCGCTTGGTTTTATTGCAAATATTAAGGTAATTGTTACTGCTACATTGAATTAAGTGGAAGCAAAGAATGTTCTTTTTATTTAAATGGTATTTCAGAAATACAGTTGAACCAATGTGTAACTTCGTTTCCTGAAGGTCCTCAACTTACAACAATTTGTTTAGTGACCGTTCAAAGTTACAATGGCACTGGAAAAAGTAACTTATGACTGTTTTTCATAGTTACAACCTTTCCAACATCCCTATGATCATGTGATCAAGGTTCAGGTGCTTGGCAACTGATTCGTATTTATGACCGTTGCTGTGTACCAAGGTCATGGGATCAGAGGTGGTATTCAGCAGGTTCTGACCAGTTCTGGAGAACCGGTAGCAGAGATTTTGAGTAGTCCAGAGAACCGGCAAATACCACCTCTGTCTGGAGATTTTCCAATATCCTTCCCCTGCCACACCCACCAAGCCACGCTCACAGAACTGGTCGTAAAAAAATTTGAATCCCACCACTACATGGGATTCCCTGAAAAGCGAAGTCAATAGGGAAGCCAGATTCACTGAACAACCGGGTTATTAACTTATCAACTGCAGTGATTCACTTAACAACAGAAATTCTGGGCTCAATTGTGGTCACAGGTCGAGGACTACCTGTAATATCTTCCTTATTACTGACTTTAAAATACTGATTGGCAGCCTTGGATTTTTTTTCAGGCTTTGCATCTGCAAAGATATACAATTTTTTTCTTCACTTGCCATCACTCTGTTGACTGTAAACTATTCCACTACTCGATATTAATTTAGTAGGTTCTATTCAATGTGTCAATTATTATAAGACAACATCACAAAGCATGGCCATAAAATGAATATATTAATATGACACATAAAAACTGGGCTGTGCTTTCTGAAGCTATCAGTCTCAGATCAGCCCCTTGATTTCAGAGGGAAAAGGCCTTCTTGAAGAAAGTGAGTTTGCAATTTTTACTCTTTCTACTAGGAATCACAGGGCTTGACTGTAAAGGCCCGGTCCCACTGGCCGACGGACGCAAAATCTATGCATAAAGGACACAGCGGACGAGCAAAATTTTGGGGGGTGACTCCATCCATTGTCATCCGCTCCAAAAAGTGGCGAAAATTTGCATAAACAGAATGGAAAAGAACGGAAAAGAAAGGACGTGGGAAGTATGTAGCGGGGATGTTAAACAGATGTTCATAGGAAGCCTAGCGGATGAAAGTGGATGGAAGCAGATGTAACCTCCGAAGGGGTTCCGGGGGATAATTGCTAAGCGGACGCATAGCGGATGAAGCGGATGCATCACGTACGCCTAAAGGAAAGAAAGGGGATGCCACGCGGATGTATATCAGATGCAAACCGTTCACTGCGCATCCTTTCTATTTCCATGCTACTAACGATGTATAGACATTCTCTGTACCTTTTGTTTCCTTCCTCTTTCTGTTTTCAGCTGCAGCGGATGTGAGTTGCGAGGATGCCCAGAGGATGCAGAGAGGATACAGCGGACGTTTAACAGATGATAATGAACATAGAACGTTTGTTGCTTGTATGTCGCGGATTTACATCATACACAGCGAAAAGTTCATCCGTTCACAAAGTTTTGTGCAGCTCAAAACTTCTTGCGTGGATGAAATCGCAGTGGACGGATGCTCGACGGATAAAGTGTATGAAACATGTATGCAATGAGTACGCAACGGATGCATAGCGTTTTCCAATGGATGGCAAGCTTTTTTTAACGTTTTACATCCTCTTTGCATCCGTAAGTGCAGTGGGACAGGGCCTTTAGGCTAGATGCTTCTGCAAATAGATGCATCAAGAAATTTCCATACCATATTAAATTCTAGCATTACACACCTATGCTTAGGCTCTGTTCCCAAGGTTTAAATCCATACAGCTATGGAACAGTGAGTCTCCCTCTTGTAATTGATTGAACCGGTAATCATAAAGTTCAGCTTCTTCTTCATGAAAGTGTGAGCAGTAAAGCCATTATCAACCATCTGGAACCGTGGACAAAATAAAGGAAAAGGCTGCATGTTCACAGCCAGTTCATTAGTATAGCTTTTATATGGACATGTTGGAGAAGGCTTCTATATTAGTTTCAACAAATCAAGCTACTCCACGTTTGTGTGTAAAACTTTTCTATTGACTAATTTGTTGGCTTCGGTCTAGAACAGCTCTTCATTTGCTGTTCTTTTTAGCCATAATGTAGATCACACAGCAGATCAAGAAGGTCAAATATTCTCGGTGGATGCCATTGGTTTACTTTCTCTGAAATTAGCCAATATTTCTCTTCCTGAAGCTGTCTGGATGATAGGACAAAGTGATGCTCAGAGGTTTTTATTGAAATTACAACTCTGCGATGTGTTTTATAATATTCATTTGTTGGTTGTTATTTAGTTTGAGAGGTTTATAATTTAACAATTACCTGAGTGTTGTGTTTGGGCCTCCTTCCCACTATTTCATCTTTTAAACATTAGGAAAAGTAGATCTTGAAGATTGGGCAGTTGTTGTTCTGGTTTTAGCTAGGATTTTCTCTCAGAGGTGCAAATTGCCACGAGTTCTTGGTTTCTACTCTTATGGCAATAGGATGGAAAGAGAGAAGGAGTATAATTGGGCTATGTTCCCCTGCTGCTGAGCTTCCCATTTGATAAAAATAAAGAGTTTTTCTTCTGCAAAAGAATTAGAGCTAGCATCAATAGAAGACAGCTCAACAGTAAGAAAGACACATCTTCATTTTATCAGATACCTGCATATCAAAATAAAAGGGGAACAAGAAAAAAATTCCAAAAGAATAAAGCTCCTGGCAGGAGAAATAAACATTTAAACAGTCAGCAATGTGCAGTTTATTTAAACAACCAACAAATTATGAAAGACCTGAATTAAAACAACAACAACAACCCAATTGTGTCCCCTTTGTCCAGATTGAAAAATGACAAGTTCTTGTACTGGAAGTTGGGCCCACTTTAGTTGCAAGAGTCTGCTGAGTAATAGATGAATAAGTGCAAGAGAAAATGCAAGCAATGAATGTTCTATTTCAATAGGCTTAGTATCTGAGAATTTGTTTTGTATCAACTGTACATCACTGCCTTTGTGTGGCAGGAGCATATAGTTATCAGAAAAAGGGGTTTCTTGAATGACCGCCTTGGACACACTTCATGTGTTCAAAGAGAGAGCTGTCCAAATGGTAGCTGATTTTACGCTCCCTCTTTCAGACAGCAGGTGACAACATGCAAGTGAAGAAAACACTGAAGAGGTCTGAAGCTGGCACACAACCCTGCTTCACTTCAGTGGAAGCTGCAAATGTAGGTGATTTATCACAACTGTGAAGAACCTATCCTTCACTCCATCATGGAACAACAGAATCAACTTCACACACATTTCTTCTGGTATCCATAACAGGACAATCCTGAACACAGTGATAAATGCCTTTGTCATGTCAGTGAAGACAAAGAAGCTTGTTCTGCTTGCTATATTTCTCCTGGATTTTCTTCATGGCTACTGGATTTACTCCATTCTAGCCAAAAGCCACATTCTTGAGAGGTTCTTTTCTGGCAAATCTGTCCGAGAGAATGTGGGGGAAAAAATCTTCTCCGCAATGGACTACAGTGAAATAGTCCTGTAAGATCTGCAATCTGATGTCCTTCCCTTATTTTTATAAAAAGACATATCTATTCCAGGAGGGCATCATGTAATCAGGTATCTCCTCTGTGAATTCTGTGAATACTGTATTTTCCAAGATATCTCAAAATACCTGTAAGGTTTTTGGGTCTAGTGCTTTGCAGATCTCAGCAGGAATGGCATCCTGTCCTACTGCTTTATCTGAGTTCTCTTTCTTGATTTCTTCAGCAGAGAAAGGCAGGTCTAGGACATCCAAGACTGATTGCTGAGAAATTGTTGTAAGACATTAGGATCAAATATGGATGGCCTATTGAGTAGACTGGAAAAGTGTTCAGTCCAGTGTCCTTTCTGGTCTTTGATCAGGCTCAATCTATCAGACAATAGCAAGGGGTAGCAGCTTGGTTTAGAAGGACCATAAGTTGACTATATTGTATTGAGGAACTCTCTGGTGATATGAGTGCCTAGCATTCCAGCCTTTCTTTGTATTTCTTGCAATTCCACCTATAGTTTGGATTATATTTCTTTGATACAGATGATGAGTTATTCTGCCAATCAGTACAGACTTGGTTCTTGGCCTCGAGGGCTGCTTAAATGATCTCGGGCTTTCATCAAACTAGTCTTGATGCATACAAGTTTTCAGTCCAAGTAGAGTTATTACAGTCTGTGTGATCACATCTTTAAATTTGATCCACATTTTAGAAGGGATTTTCACACAAGTGGTAAACTGTTGGAGGGTTTGTCATTAAATACATCTTGAAAATATTGGGCTTGACTTAAATATTAAAATCTGCTGATGACAAAGTACATACTGACAGTCCTTGGTTGCTTACAATATAAAAGAACTAAATGCAGGTTGAGGACTGACTGAAACAGTCATGTGATCTATCCTGTGATCTATCCAGAATACAGTACCATGCATGGTTGGGTGAGGTTTTTAAGGTCATGCTGGAGACTATGACACAACCAAGTAGGAGCCTGTATTTGAACCTGAGCTTGCTTGTACTTGTTTGTAAATCTTAACATTATGTTAGTAATGCACGGGTTGCGCTCAGCATACTTGCTCAAAAACAGCAGGCCATTACTGTTTAGTGTTCCACAGTTCCGCTCCATTCCATTCCGTCACACTCCCAAGGCCACATGACTTGCGTGTGATGGACTTTTAAGTGGAAAGCCATGGCACAGGAGCAATTCCACTTTCTTGGCAGAAGACACTGTAATGCAGTGGCATGGATACCCATGACAGCTGGGGACCTCCTGCTGCAGTGGATGACCAGGATGTCTAAGTGTCTTCTTGTGCTCTTAGCATTCCATAACACATGTTGGGCCTGCATTCTTGACCACTGAGTTATTGATTGATCTCCTCTGCTCAATCTGCCAGGGCCAGATTTCTTATGTTGAGATGGACAAATTCCCTGCCTCACAAAGGGTTGGAGACTCATCAGCTACTCTCACCTGGTTTGGCCCATTTGCCAAGACAATTTACCAGGTTATGGCCACGCTCTGTGTTGCAGCTATGTGGAGCCACAGGTGAGAACTAAGTGGCAGGTAGGGATCAAAGTGAACAAGCAGCTCTAAAAAAGACTTGCCAGGCCCTTTCACTCCACTCTCCCACCCTGGACACTACAGACACAACTGATCAAATTACTAATGCAGGTTACCAAAAGAAAGGGAAATATTATATATAGTTTGCAACAGACAATTATAATATTCCATTTCTTCCTTTTTTGCCTCCTTATCAAATGGTTTAGGGTACAAACATCAAAGTTCTACATGTAAAATGTGAGTTTTATTGATTTGCTGTCTCAATCCAACATATTTATGTTACTTAAATATTAAAAAAACACATTACAAAACAATAAATATAATACAATAATACAAAATCCAACATTATTGCTAAACTGTACAGTCCAAACAATGCAAACTCCATTCATTATTGTGATAAGTATCTATTCTATTTAAGCTTTGATAGTCACCAATCAACCTCCATACATGAAGTGCATTATTTGGTTTGCAGGAAAAAAAAATGAGGGATTTTCCCATCTTTGCAACCACTCTAGATGATACTTAAAAGATGTTAAGAGTTATGAGAACAACTATGTCTCATTAAAGTTTGAAATATTTGTTAATAAAGAAAGTAAAATTACATCAATATGTCTTTTTACATTCACAAGGAAGATCAAATCAACCCCAGCATTGAAAAACAATTTTGCGTGGCACTCACCTAAACTAAGAAACTATTTTTCCCGCTACCTATTTCAGCCTCCAAATAAAAATGATACATTGACTTTAAACAATATCAATGGTCAAAGAATAATTAAGAAATCCTTCATCATAACTTTCACAGTTGGAAGCCTGTAAACGATCAAGAATAAATATGTTATATTTCTTCGCCACTGAAGACAATTTCTAAATACAAATCTTTGCAACTGAAAGTGGAGGAGGGGTTGTGGGGGGGGGAGACTTCAGAAAGTGGGCCATTCATCTGAATCAAGTTCAGAGAATTTCCAGGACTGTGAAAAGAAATGTTATGCAAGCACATCAATGTATTATGTGGGGGTAGACTGAACCAGCTACATGGAGACTACAAAGGAGCCCTCCCATGGCTCATGAATAAGTTGAGGAAATGATCAGAAAAAAAAAAATAAGAGAGATGTTTAGACAGATGGTCCACTTAAAATGCCTGGGACAGGGCATAAGCAATTTTAATGAAACTTTAGATCTAGCGTAAAAATTGTGGTTTTGTTTTAAAGGGAAGGGCAAGGGGAATAAAGGCAAATACATTTTTAACAGTTCACATACCACCCATTTTATGGCAGAAAAGACAAAACAATTCCACCGTTATTTGTTTAAAAGTTCAAATCCAGAAACATTTTTTACAGTGTCTTTAGCTATATAGAATACATAATTTTTGATATAATGATGAAAAGAATTTTAAACAGAAGCTGATTGCCAAACAAGGAGAAAATGCTATTCTATTTAAATGTTATCAGTGTTTTCACACAAAATAGTTTAAACACTGTAGAAAGATTAAAAGCAGAACTTTTTGTTTCTATTTTTCTAGCATTTTGCCTTTTTTACAAAACTGACTCTCATTTTCCTATTCTCTCATGCTCAAAGACAAAAAGAACATTACAAAATGCAGAAAGGCAAAAAGGAAGAAGCAATAATCCAATTGTGCTGTAGGGTTTAGCTTTTTAAATATAAATATATTTTCTTTAAAATATGCAATTTTATGAACATATTTTTTGTTGATATAGCAATTTTTTACAACATTCTCAGGTCTCTGAAATATCAAAATAAATTTAATTTTTAAGGCCAATGCTGCAAACTCACGTATCATCTGTAAAAAGACTATCAAATTAGGATATCAAGCAAAAGTTTGAAGCTAGTTCATAACAATGATTTGGCTTTGAAATCTGAACTGAAAACTATTATAGCACCTCACATGAATATTATACAAAGTATTCAGGACACATAAAACAAATGAAGAACTTTGGTGACCATCACTGTATATTTGCGAGCTCTAATTATGGCATTGATGAAAATGAACTATTAACTTTGGTGAATAGAACACAGAATATAAAATAATAGAGTTGGAAGGGACCGTGGATATCAACTCACTACTCAAGTACCTTTCTCATTACAGAGAAGGGAACTGAAGATTCATTTTGAAATAACAGTTCTCTATACTGCAGGCAAATCTAATTTTTTAATGATTAAGGGCCTCCAGTCCCCTAATCATTCTTGTTGCTGTTCTCTGCACTCTTTGCAGAGTCACAACATCTTTTTTAAATTGTGGTAACCAGAACTTGATGTGATATTCCCAAGGTGGTCTTACTAAGGCTTTGTAAAGTGGTACTAGAACTTCACGTGATTTGGATTCTATCCATCTATTAATGAAGCAACGGATGGCATTGGTTTTTTTGGCTGCGGCTGCTACATTGTTGTCTCATATTTAAATAATTGTCCACAAGGACTCCAAGATCCCTCTCACAGTTACTGGCATTAAGCCAGATTTCACCTAGTCTGTATCTATACAGATGATTTTTCTTGCCTAACCTACCCTGAATATCATTTTGTTAGATAGGGCCCAATGTTCAAGTCCATCAAGATCTTTTTGAGTCTTCAGCTTTTCATTTGGGATGTTGGCTATTCCTGCCAGTTTAGTGTCATCTGCAAATTTGATGAGTTCTCTTTCTGTTTCCTCGTCTAGATCAGACATACATACGTACATACATACATGCATACATACAAGCATTGCTTGCTATGAGATTTTCAACATTAGGTAGTTTCTCAATAGGTGAACAAGAACAAAGAGCAAAAGTAAATATAGTATTTGAACAATGCAGAAAATAATTCTAAAATATTTGTCAGCCATCTCAGTAAATCTGACAGAAAAAATGACAAGATGAACTAATTCTACTTTATTGTAAACCACTAACAGAATCTGGTAAATTTGAAGGAACAAACTTTCCACCTCCACTTTTAACTGTTTGATCCATTAAGGTGGATCCTACTTAACTTTCTTTCTGTGACATTATGACACTCTTCTCAAATTGTTTCCTAGGTAGCATCTCTTTCCCTTTTTCCCTGGGATCGTTCATACATTCCATTATATTTAGAAACAAACTAAAACCTCACTACATTTGTAGATATTACTCTTTGATAATCATTCAGTTCAGAATCATAGATGGGGCTAGACAACCGAGGGCCCTTTGGGTCATCATTTCAGATCCCATGACTCATTTGCTAAGGTTTCTCTAATCCATTAGCCTTAATGTACCATGCCACCATGTCACATTTTCACAGAACGTTTACAGTTAGAGTGGGTTCAGCTTTTCTCTCTCCCTCATAAGAATCAGCCACTTTTCAAAAGAAATCATTCAAAAAACAAATGCAAGGTGAGCTAAAAACTAATGGAGATAGAGAGGAAGGCGACATTGGCTGAAGAGTTTTAATTTTAGCTTTGTTATTTATCAGCTAATAACTGCCATGTTCAAGTTGAAATTGAAGCACGAGGAATGTGAGGA
This sequence comes from Laticauda colubrina, assembly GCA_015471245.1. Classification (NCBI taxonomy): domain Eukaryota; kingdom Metazoa; phylum Chordata; class Lepidosauria; order Squamata; family Elapidae; genus Laticauda; species Laticauda colubrina. Next base: position 29,072,047 of record BLBF01000073.1, read on the forward strand.
TTTCTATAATGATAACTATCATCTGCTATCAAGGACATATTGTGGTTGAATGCCTGCATTCTAAAGATTGCCTGTACAGCTAAGTCTAGGTCATATGGAGACTCAACAATGATTTAATTCACAAAATGGAAGCTGCAATTAGATTCTTACAAATATTTTTAAATCACCTGCTAACTAGCTTCAAAGCCTTTTTCAGAGTTCATCTCCAGTAGTCTGCCACTCAGTCAGTCCTTCACCTGGTCTTCCAAAGAACTTGTGGGATTGATTTTATTTCTTGTCTAGATTACAATCCATCCCAAAGTAATCTACTTCAAGATGTCCTTGAGGCCAGAATTACAACTGAGTATCTAAGAATTGGATTTTTATTCCTGTCAGAAGAGAAATTTATCTCATTTGGAGTTGTTTAATGAAAACATTAACAACAATGGAATAGTTTGAAGTCTATCAATTCAAAACAAGAAAGAGTTAGATTTGTTAGGGAACATTCTGAATTTGTTTATAAAGCTGTATCACTGGGCCTACTTATGCCCCAGAGTTTTCTGTAATATATTTTATGGCAGTATTTATTATACAAATTATGTGCATTCCTCATAGACATGTTGTACTGCCGCTAAGGACAAAGGGTAATTAAAGAAAACTTCTATAAAGCAAATATTGATGAAGGATGTGAGATAACATTAATATGAAATAAAAAGAAAGAGGAATATGTCACTCCTGCTTTTTTCAGAGAAAGCAAAGATTCATCTACAGTTAGCAAATAGCCTACAAATGAGTAATTGCTGGAATCACAGGAATTTGGAATCTGTAGTGTACATTATATTTTTCAGGTGGAGAGGGGTTAAACATTTTTAAATGATTTTTCAACATGAGACTGATATGATTTGATTCATTCAAACTGATATAAATAGCTCCCATTCAAAAGCTGGTTTTAACTGCTTTTAAAATTGCTACCTTTTTTGTAACTTTGAGACCTATTCAGTTTTCATGATTGGACAAGAAATATAAAAAGAAAGGCATAGCTGATAGGGGGAAAAAGATTAATTTGAGGGAAGGTAATCAATAAAGATAAAAGAAAGTGTCAAAAATGGATTAATACTGAGATACTAATGTTAAGGATATTTTAAATAAACTTTCTATCTGTACCAACAATTTTAATGACGAGGAACTAGGTTATTTGCTGCAATCTACACTGTCTCTTTAAATGATTTTCTAAATATCAGTAGCTACACATTCATTAAAAAGGGATGGCGGGGTTGAAATGGCTTTGAAGATACACAACGACTGAACAATAGCAAAAAAAAAAAGGCTGGCTCCATCAGTACAAATATTTGCTAGCAACTCATCATTTTGTCAAACTGCTCTTCATCTCTCAACTTGTCTTGTGCTTCTTGGCACAATATACGTAATGTATCTTTTTCCAATATACGTAAGTGCTTGTTATTAACAAAATTCTAACCAAGCTGAAAAGCAGCATGAGCGCAAACCACATGTGCATCATGTGAGCATGCCTGGGTACGGTATAAAAGAAGGGGAGAGAAAAATGCAAACAATCACTAATGAAATGAAAACAGATCGAAGAGCTCACGTTTAATAAAGATGTGGGCCTGTCTTTGTGTCCAATTATGCAGAGCTTCCTGTAAGATTGTGTGGTTTAAAGCTGTAGTAATTATTAAAAAACAATAATTTGAATTTATGAAGCCTCCCTAGTCATCTGACAACAGATTGGGATTGTCTGAGTTCAATCATTATTTCTTTGATTAATGTGGTTGGCTGTGATGGACATAAGCTTCATTTAAAAGCTTTCTATCTTAAATATTACATTGCAAATCAATTCTTTTTCTGTAAGAACAGCTCTGTCATGAGGGTAAAGCTACCAGTAAATTAACTGCTACATATGTTAGGTTTTTTGGCTAAATTCTGTCACAAACCTTGCCAAACCACTTTTTGGCAGACATGATAACAAAGTAGCTTTCCCTCTAATTTAAACAAGGAACTAGAATAAAAGCTTATAAAATTACCCCAATAAATTGTTTTTATAAGCTAACTGAAAAGACCAGAGGAAGAAAAATAACACTGGGATGTGAGTAAACTATAAAATATCAGTTATACTATTTTTAAGTTACTTTCTAAAAGATATAGCACAAAAACTTTAGAAAATAACAATATTGATTTTATTGTCTAACATCACAAAAATAATTTGGTCTCTAGTGTTTTCATTTGATGTACCATCTAAGCATAATAAAAGATCCACTTGTTTATATTTAAAGACAGAGAAAACAATGGACATTGCAACTTTTGTCTATGAGACATAAAAACTTATTTAATGTTACTCTTACATGTATCCAAAGAGTTTCATAAATTCATGTAAGAAATGGAAAATAGGATGAGAGCAAACGTGAGGAAGAGAAAGAAGTCAATCATTTCATACTAGGATCACATAAATGTACTTTTCATAAATATAATAAATACAAAAATAAGTCTTTATAACATTCATCCTTGATGTGGTGATGTCTAAACATTTTTATTTCCAATTTTAAATGCTAGAAAGGTAAATGTGCATTACAGGCTATATGAATAATTACGTTGCAAAACATAACATTTCTGTCTAACTGTTGGGGGAGATCATTACTAATGTAGAGAATATCTTCTTTATATTCTATTTACTTTTTCAGATTTCTACAATCATCTCTGACATTTTAGGAGAGTTTTGGAGGAGACATCACATTAGTTTTTCATGAGATTGATCTTCGATTATTTAAGAAGGTTAAACAAAAATGCAAGCACTTAATGCAACATTAAGCATGCAAAATATAATGCTGATTGCCTAGAGGAAGCATGCTCTACTGTTACCCTAGTGACAAGTTAAAAAGACAAAAAGGAAACGGGTGAAAGCTGAATGGCTTTATGATATGAAATTAAAATGTTTCACACTGAACAATCCAAAATGAATTGGGAAAGGTTAGAGCAGAGGAGGGAGAAATCAATTCTCCAACAGCAGTGGTGAATAGAAAAGAAGTATGAATAGGATTTGCCAGTGGGGTGCAACAGCTGCCAAGTATCCTGCAGCCAAAGAACTACAATAATACCAGTGAACTGTGCAAGAGCTTTTGGAATCATCACAGGGAACAGAGTAGTATACTAACAATAATTATGCCATTTGGTCTTACCCATCTTTTGCAGCAAGAGAATCAAAGGGAAGATTCATCTTCGAATCAAAAATCCTGACTCATAAATATGTTCATACATTCACTTTTCTATCAGGAATCAAAATACCACCAAACTAATTTCGTTAGCAGGAGACTCCTTTGGATGTATTTGGTTGTCTCCAAAAATCACATGGGACCAACTGTTCTGACCGAGAGTTCATTACATACGGTTTGGATTCTTGACTAAACCAAATATTTCCAGAAAATCGTGGGAAGTGAATCCACTGATACAGGGTGTCTGAAATTAGGTATACATGCATAATGTGCATGCATGCATTATATGATATGGTGTATATGCATTACAACAGATTTTACATGCAGACAACTCTATGTTGTATAAATTTTACATATATAGTTATAGCTACCAGAAAATGGCTCATTTAGGTAATAGATTATTCTGGGATAACTAGTTCTTCCATTAAGCAAAGTAATCAAAATAACCATTTTTATATTCAATAATTTAATATTGTCAGCAACTATCCCTGCCATATTTAGTGCCACAGTTTTATTATTACTTTCACATGTATCTGAGATAGATTATCAGGCAGAATTCTAGGTGCTTCTTGTAAACAAATACTTGTCATCTTGTTTATTCACAACTTCTAGCAAGTAACAGTAGAAGCTGTTCAAAATTAACTTCTTTGATTACAAAAAGCCAGAGACATGGAAAAGTAAGATAGGAACCATAGTTAAGTGTTTTTAAATAATTTTATTAAGCTTATAAAAATATAAAATACCAATGCAAGTAGTGGGAAACTAGGGGAGGGAAAAGGGGACAGAAAGAAGCAAAGGGGAACAAAGAAAGAAAAGCATCACCTCCACTATTTTTAGTACAATCAAATAAAATAATATCATATCCAAAACATTTTACTTTTACTTATTTAATATGTACTTGCCATTTCTATAATGGCGAACTTATCTAATCAGCAAAGCCCAAAGTCAAAGCTTTATTTTTTTCTATCTAAAGAACAAAATCCAGAAGTGGTTTCCAAGTAGAAACAAGGTTGGATGTATTCTTTTCTTTGATTAGAGCACTTAATTTAGCCACCTCTTTTAGCAATAGCACATAGACTTATATACTGCTTCATAGTGCTGTAAAGCACTTTTTAAGCATTTTATAGAATTGGCATATTGCTCCCAACAATGTGCATCCTCATTTTACCAACCTTGGAAGGATGGAAAGTTGAATCAACCATGAGTCAGTCAGGATCAAGCTCGAGGCAGAAGGCAGAGTCAGCCTATGATACTGCATTCTACACTACCACTGCTCTTTCTAGTTCCATCCATTTTCCAGCCATTCATCCATTGTGGGAATTAAACATGTTTGTGCCTAAAGCATTCTTGCTGCTATCAACATATATAACAGCAAGGTTCCAGATTTTTTTCAAGATTTTGGTTCTTTAAACCTGGTTTAATTTTTATATTCTTAAACATATTCAAGAATCCTGTGAATTAAAATATGAATCTTACCCCAGTATTTCTTTGCTTTATCACAAATTCACTGAAATTAGTGTTTTGAATAGGCATGACAAATAATACATCCACACAGAAGGATGATCAATTATAAAAAATCTGAGCAGAAATATACCAATGAAATCTATACAGGATTCTTTTTTTATGGATTGATAAAATGAAGGTTACAATCCAGATCTTAGTATATTACTAAACAGCAATGTAAATTTTAAAATAATTCAGCACTCCTAGTAATGTTGTTCAAATTCACCTGATAACTACACCAGACTCAAATTCACCTGATAACTACACCAGTTATCACCAGATAACTACACCATCATTGCATTTCAAAAAATCAAGAGGCAGAGCTTCAAATCTCATCTTGATATAACAGCAGTTAGTGAATATATAAGCTAATCCAGAAAATATTAATATATTGTTAAAGCCTACGCTGCAAAGGCTGCATATCAAGATGCTGTAGGACAACATATGTGCCTGGTCTTATGTATCCTTCATCTACTATAGTGAATAACTACATCTAAATGAACAGTAATTTGTATAAAACATTGTTTTTGAGAGGTTACAAGAATCCATTGCTTTACTCTTATCACATTTCCAGAAATTCAAGTGATGCTTTTTCCTGAGTGTTTTCTCAGACACTTTGACATTATTTTTATTAATATTGTAGTAGACAACCATGAATAGTTTCTCTATGCTACTAAAAAGATAACATGGTTTTAAAAACCCTTTCAATTCTTTTTATCTTACTACATATAAACAAAATATATTTCACTAAAAGTTTATTTTAAAGTACAAGTTCAGAATATAACTAATCATTACTGATCTAAGGTTCTTATATTAGCTATTATTAATGCACACTCAAAGGTGAACCAAAAAAACTCTCTCATCTCTCAAGTATATTGCTATCACCTCAAGTGACTTACAGGGCTCCTTCGCTACCTTACACCATCAAGCAACTGGTAGCCTGAGGTATTCCAGAGAACCACAGCAGGCTCCTTCTTGAAATAAAAAATGCTGCACAGATCATAATAGGATTTATACTCCAAATAGCTTTACTTCTTTGAAATAACAATGTAAATGTAGCTGTTGCAAGTACAGCATGTACTTATATTTCTTTTCATTTATAATGTTTCTCAATTAAGCCCTGAAAATTTACAATCCTTACATTTTCCAACAATCCGTTGCCTACATTTCATTATCCAAAAAAGGAAAGTCTGATTTGAATGAAACATAATAGCCCAACAAAATGAAAGAAAAATGGGGCCAGTCTACCTAGACAAGGTCTTCAAATGGCTGCTTCTGTTGTCATCTGATATCCCCCAATTGTGTTGATTTCAACTCCTATAATTTCCAGCCACTTTAATCAAAATCAAGAGCATCCAGAGGACACCAAGTTGCAAGAAAGATATCCTATTACCTTCAATTTTAAACAAATAAGCTGTTGGGTTTTTTTAAATGAATTTTTCACATTTTAAGTACAGAGGCAGCTTTTTCCATATGTGCCACTGTTGGTAAGACAGTGTATTTTTCCATGTTATGGGAGGCCAAAACTAACAGTGATAATAGGAAAATATTAGCAGCCAATACAAGCAACACATAGGAAGTGCAGTAGATGTTTGGATTTAGAAGTACAAACATTACACTGATAGACCCATGAGATGGCTCACCTGGAGCATTTATTCTCCTAATCTTCTATATAAATTACATTTCCATCCAAATATAGGAGATAAACAACACTTTAAATTTGGGGGTGGAGATTCAAACACTCTACTTTCATTTAAGTTTTTCACTTGAAACAATATTCTTATCATGACAATTGCAATATTTTTGTTTCACTGCTTAATATAAACTTGATCCTTAACAAAAAGTGGTACCCGCTTTATAATAAACCAGGGCATTAAGTAAATAGAATAAAACCTATATTTTAAAGTATTCAAAGCACTTAAACAAATTCTGTTTATAACTCCTTTGCATGAAAATCGCCAGTTCTATTATCTGAATATCATCTGTCAATTAGATTTCTATAATATTGAATATTTTGATGACTAGTTTGAAGAAATAACTCTGACACTGCCCTTAGGGAAAAATAATTCAATGAACAGTATGTTTTAAAATTCCAAGCTAAAAAGTAGAAAATGCAAACTCGTGGTAGGAATATATCTAGTTATTTGGGGGATGGGATGGGGAAGTACACTGTCAGATGTAACACATCTAATTTCATCACATCTCATATCTACAATGGGGATCTGGGAATCCTTGTAAGCCACAAGCTAAATATGGGCTAGACTAAAATGTGAACTTGCAGTATTTTAATAAGATAATGCACCAAATCATGGGTGGTTATTGTTGCAGTCTATGTTGTCTTGGTCAGACCCATTTGGAGTTCCACTTCTGCAGACCCCTGCTCAAAAACAGCAGTGAGAAACAAATCCAGAGGAAGCTCACCAAGATAATGAGGGACATGGAAATCAACCACAGTACACAAACACACTATGGCCACTTGCTGCCAGAATGATCATTTAGGAGGTGATCCACTGAATATAATACCACCCCCAAAAGATACTATCATGAGAGCACATCTGATGATCTCAGACAAACTTGAGTTTCCACGTGTGCTAATAGTTCGTGTTACTTTTCCCTCACAAAAAGTTTCCTAACAGAGATGTTCTGTACCTTAGATCAGCAATAAGCAAGATGCAACCTTCCAAATATTATACAGGTAGTCCTCAACCTATGACCACAATTGAGCCAAAATTTCTGTTGTTAAGTGAAACATTTGTTAAATGAGTTTTGCCCCCATTTTATTGTCTTTCTTGCCTCAGTTAAGTGAATCACTGCAGTTGATAAGTTAGAAATCTGGTTGTTAAGTGAATTGCTTTCCCCATTCAGAAGGTCGCAAATGAACTAGTTGCCAAGCATCTGAATTTTGGTTACATAATCATGGGATGCTGTAATGGTCGTTAACTGTGAAAAATGCCCATAACTTACTTTTTTCAATGCTGTTCTAACTTTGAACGGTCACAAAACAAACTGTTGTAAGTCGAAGACTACCTGTGCTATTCTAATTCCCATAAATGCCTAGCTAATATGGCCAATTGTGAAGGTTCATGAGAATTTATTTGCCAGCAGGACATTCAATAGATGCATTTAAGACAACAATTAATATAGATTTGGAATATGAACTAGTACAATTAAATCCATGAAATTTTAAGAATGTAGGTGTCAAATGGTTGCATTTTTAAAAACAGTGCTGAATCTATAACTACATTTTAGAGTCTTTATTTCTTTAAAAAGAACCAAGAAATCACTATGTTATTTCAATTAGAGCACATTCGGCAAGCACAGAGGATGCAGAGGAAGAGCAGAAGGGAACTTCCCATTGCGTGAGCAGATGTCTACTTAAAAAGGCTACCCTCTGTAGAAAAAGTAGTTCAATGAAAACAATTTTAATCATCAAATATGATTTAAAGCACCCAAGAATGAAACGTCCAGCCATAACTAGCATACATATGCCTAAGCTATAAAAATAGGCTTACAGTGATAGTACTGAACCAAGAGACAGAACGTTCAAGCAACATATTGAGTATAAACTATTAATTTCATGCAGATTTCTATCACATAATTGTAATTTAAATACAGTATATTGAATGTATATTCCTAAATATATGGATGAAAGCAATGGAGGAGATATTTCTATTTATAGGAAACTGCCACATGACAGAATGCTTTTATTCATAAAATTTAAAATTAGTTACCTAACCTATACTGCTTTGGCAATTTATTTAAAAATCAGTATTTCTCCCAAAACTGAGACATGCTATGTTCATACAATGGGGGAGTTTCATACTGGAGGTGGTTGACTAACTAAAACTTAATCCCACCTCCATACCTACACTGTGTATGTCCGGCTCCCTCCTTTCCCATCTGGTGTTAATGGTTTGTATTTATTAATGATTTTATCCATTGTGTTCTACAATTGTTATTTTAATGCTTTAAAATTTTTATGCTTTTGATACGATAGGCAACAAATGTCATACATACATACATACATACAAATATCACAGCTTCCACATTTCTCAATTTCAGCATGTTGTTTGGAACAGAAGATTGCTACCTGAGCTGCACAGCATCTTTCTTTCCTTCCTTCCTTTCCTTCTTTCTTTCTCTTTCTTTTTCTTCCTTCCTTTCTTTCCCTTCCTTTTTCTTTCTTTCTTCCTTCCTTTCCTTCCTTCCTTCTTTTTCTTTCTTTCTTTTACTTCCTTCCTTTCTTTTATACTTAGTATACTGTGATTCACCTGGTCACAATCCAAAAAGCAGATAGCAACCAGAATAAAAATAAATTCATTTTATTTCAAATGATATTAAATAATTAGTTAATAAGAAATTTATTAATTTTTCTCCCTCTCCTGGATTTCTAAAGAGTTCTGCCCAAAAATCTGAGGCAATCTGAAGCTTTAGATTCATCTACAGTCAATGTTGACTTATTGTCCAGATGACCTTTAATAGGTAACATGCAAAAGAACCTAGATTCATATCCAAAATGTTTAAAGGGAACAAATAATCATTTTGTCAGTTCTCAACAGCTCTCTATGACACCATTAATTAACAAAATGTTCTAGAATCAAACTTACCTTGGAGCTCCCAGAAATCTCTGTGATCTAAGTCGTTCAGCCATATATAGCGACACTGCTATTACTAGTAGCTCTATTTTTTCAGAGTCTTCCAATCTGTGCCCTAGATTTCGAAACCAAATTTCAAATGTATTATATGTATCACCATCTTATTTATGTTCTATAATTCATTTTAGTTAGAACAGGGATTACTATGTGTTTGTGGTCGATGGGCACATAGGAAATTTTAAAGCACATCACGTTTATCATAACTTCTTGCCGGAAGATTGTTCCTCATACAATATTTTTATTACTTGTGAAAATATTTTTAGTATGTATATGTTACCATCAATGTGTGAAATTAGATATTTTATAGAATGCCAAAACTGGGGCATCAAAGTATGGAAGACTTAATATTTCACACATTTCCTGGGTATTCTATGCAATGCCAAAAGGCAAACCAGCAAAGTATAAAATACTTTGGAGTATAAAATACTCCCACTAAAATGCCATTCTAACCTTCCTTGTTGCAACAAGTAGGTCAATAATAGTCTTTTTCTCTTGTTTTTTCCATTAAGAAAGTTTTGTACTTTATTTTGCATTTTTTTCTTTCATTTTCAAATACATGAAAATAACACAGACATTTCATACTTTGCCTAAAAATGTTATACATTCTATAGATTTCCTAGGCATTTTATAAAATGGCAGCTTTTCACACGTCTTGCCAGTAACATATATACCACCTAGTATACAAAATTTCTCAATGTTTTCCCCATAAAGGTTAAAACCAAAAAACTAGATGGGACAGTTAGTATCTTAAGAAATAAAACAAATTTCATAGGCTGGAATATGAGCTGAAAATAACAAAATAAAATTTAATGGAGTCATATACGGTTCTTCACTCGGGGAAGAAACGATCAAAATATTTATAAAATGGGGGATTTATCATATGAAAATAGAACCAGAAATAGATCTTCGAATAGCAGTTGATTGAAAATGGAACAGAGGTTAGCAATAGAAGGTCCATACAATTTTAGGCTACATCAACTAATTTAATTTCCAAGTCACTGAGAAAAAATATTCCATTTTTTTCTGCTTTTATCAGATCCCACTTAAAATATTCTCTGAACATCACAATTTAAAGAGTTAGGATTAGGTTCAAGAAGAATTCAAAGAAATTAAAACAGGTTCAAAAATGGGCCCTCAAATAAAGGAACTGAGTATGTTTAAATTGAGGACAGGTAACTGAGAGGTTAGGGTTAGGATATAGAAGACTATTACATAGAAATAAAGCCAACACAAATGTCTTTTCCTTCCAAAGTCGAGATCATTAACTAATAAATTTATTAGTCGAGAGGAGGAAGAGTGGGAATAACTTCCTAACAGTAAGAGTAATTAACCAGAGAGGCCAAGGGCTTTATTCTGCTGGTTTCATTTCATTTCTTTCTTTCTTTGTTTATTGATTTTGCTTTTAGCAGTATGTGTTTTATTTTTATTTCCTGACTCAGAGTGATATTTCTGATATTAATCCTGAAACAATATGCCACAATTAAGTTCTATTCAGGTGCATATAAAATAAGACATGTGGTAACTAATCTGTTAAGCCTGGTCAGCTGGATATGGTTTATTCCCACTATTCTGTATAAAACTTTTTTTTTCTATTCATCTCGTATTCTTGCTGGTTTGTCAGGTGTTTAAATTATTTTCAGCTGGTTTTTACTGTTTTTATTTAGTGTCATCTATTCATTTCTTATATTTTTACAATCTTAGTCTTAATAATTTTTTAATTACTTTTTTTTAAGCCAAAATTTTCTTGAACGTAATTTTTATTTATTTTTATACTACCAGCCCATCCTATAGATCTATGATTAAATGGGCTTCCTGTTTTTCTCTGTATGGGTTAATGGTGAGGAGGGAGGGAGGGGGAGGAGGAACATACAAAAAGTTATCTTGATTATGCATACATGCTTTGTCACTCATAGGCTTTGACCTGATGTGCATATATGTTCAAAGTCATAAATAAGGAATTATTTTATTATTTTATTTTATTAAATTTATATGCTGCCCATCTCACTATCCATAGATACTAAGAATGACAAGGGAATATGATGTTGCTTTTATGCTACCATTTGATCATACTAGTCCCATTCAGATCTTCATTTCCTATAATAGTAATATACCAACCTACGTGTCAATGGCTGGCCATTGTAATGTCAAAACAATGGCATGGGTGTCACAATATATTTGGGCAAATGAGATGATTATGTAATAATTCATGGCATCTGATGCAATAACACAGTTGCATCATAAGGATGATAAGAAGACTCATTTACTTCCCCCTTCGCTTCCCTGTAGAGAGTTGCCTATCAGCTCTGGTACAAATAGTTTATCTATCTTCTTGGTAGCTTTCAAGTAATGTTAAATATTTTGTTGAAATTTTTAAAATTATGATTAGTTTTGACACATTCTGACAATGCTTATTACAAACCAGGGCAATTCTAAGAATCAGAACATCTATTAGTCATATAGCAGAGCAAGGTAAGATAAAGGTAAAGGTTTCTCCTGTTGAATCATATTGGACTCTAGGGTGCGGTGATCAACCCTGTTTCTTAGCCAATGGAGAGCGCTGTCTGAAGACATTTTTCCATGCTCATGTGGCTAGCATGACTATATGGCAAGGAGCACGGAATGCTGGTAGCTTTCACCGAAGTGGTAGCTATTTATCTTCTTGCATTTGTGTGTTTTTGAACTGCTAGGTAGGCATGAGTTGGAGCAAGTAATGGGGAATTCAATTCATTGAGCAATACTTGATTCTCGAACCTGAGGTGTCAATTTTCCAGCTGATAAGCTCGGTGTCTTTAAAGGCCATGTCACACTGGCCAATGGATGCAAAAAGGACACAGCGGATGAGCAAAATGTTCCATCCGTTGTTATCCGCTCTCAAAAGGGGCAAAAATTTGCATAACCAGAGCGGATAACACGGACGTGGGGAGGACGCAGGGCGGATGCAAAGTGGATGCGGAACGGAAGCCCAGCAGATGGAAGCGGATGGGAGCGGATGGCGCAACCGCAGGGCTTCTGGAGGGCCTCAGCAAAGCGGACGCGGAACGGATACAGCGGATGCAGAGCGGAAGCCTAGCGGATGCAGAGCGGAAGCCTAGCAGATGCCTGGCGTTAATTGCACATGTGGGGAGGATGCATTGTGTCAGCCCTGTGGATATAACGGAAGCAGTTCGGAAGCAGGTCGCCATTCAGAGGAAAGACCTGCTGCCGGAAGGATTGGCTGCCTTGCCTGCCCTGCCTGCATGTCTGCCTGCAAGCCTTGCTGCCAGCCTTGCTGCCACCCTCCCTGCCAGCCTCCCTGCCAGCCAGCAACCCCACAACCATGCTGAAGCACAGCAAGCCTCAGCCATCGGCTGCCAGCCCTGGCAAGAGGGACGGGGCTACCATCCCGCCCCCTGGCCCTCACTCTGGTTCTGCTGGGGCTTCTGCAGCACGGGCTCGATCTTCTGGGGCTGGGGCTTCTGCTGCTTCTGCTTTTGGAGGAGCTGACGACAAGCACTCCAGCACCAGCCATCTCCACAGCACCTGCACCCTTCACCCCTGAGACTGAGCGACCAAGAGGAGTGCCAGAGACTCATTTTTTTCTTATAGCTTGTTGTTAATAAAGTCTATTTTTGATTCACACACTTGCTTCATTTCTTTTTTTTGAATAAAGTCTTGCTGGAAACTTTTATAAATGGTTTAAGCCTTTGCTTGCTTGTGGGATGGGTTAAGATAGCTGTGGGATGGGCAGGGATACCTGTGGGATGGGTAATAGCTGTGGGATAGATAAACCTCCAGTGCAAGCATAGTGGGACTGTATGGTCCACCCTCCCAGGTGCCACACCTATGGCCCTTTATTATCAAAAACAATGTCATCATTGATCCACACATTTCAACATATACACAACTCTTTATTAAACGCCCTGTTCATTGTAGCCCAACCAAACATACATGGCCCAATCTCATCAGTGTGATGAGACAGGCTGAAGGAAGCATCCATTAAGCATCTATCATCCTGTCTTGCCACTCCACTGCTCCAGCTGGGGAGTTGCACCAGTGTCTCAGGAGGTTGCGCTGCTTCTTCGCCTCACGTGAGGCTCTGTTGGGGCCTTGCACATCCTCAGTGTCGATCAGGTTTCGCCCTTGCCTCCATTCCCCAGGCTCCATGTCCCCATTGCCTTGTTGACGGTCCACAAGCCTGTTCTGCAAGACTGGGTAGCGGGTGCACATGAGATTGTGCAGGATGCAGCAAGCTTCCACGATCCTCCTCATGGTCTCTGGGCTATGCTGCATGTTGGTGAGAAGTACCTGGAACCTGTTGGCCAGGATGCCAAAGGCGTTCTCCACCACCCACCTTGCCCTGGACAGCCTGTAGTTGAAGATCCTCTCTTCACGGGTGAGGTATTTGGAGGTGTAGGGCTTCATGAGGTAGGTTGTGAGGGAGAAGGCGTCATCCCCCACGATGAAGAAGGGCACATCTTGTGTGTCATTGGGCAGCGGGTCTGGATCTGGGAAGCCCAGATTGCTTTCCAGCCCCTCCTTGAGGTGACTGGCATTGTATACCTGGGCATCTGAAGATGACCCGTTTCCTGAAGCATCGATGTACATGAACTTGTAGTCAGCATCGACCATGGCGAAGAGGATGATGCTGAAGAAGCCCTTGTAGTTGTGATAAGTGGACCCCGACTTGGCTGGCGCTTTGCAGGCCACGTGCTTGCCATCTATGGCTCCAACGGTGTGGGGGAAGTTCCACTTCTGATACCACTGCTCTGCAACTTTCTTCCATCCTTCTTCAGTGGAGGGGCACTGGAGGAGCTCCTCCTTTTATTCTTCGATGATGGCCTGCACCACTTCTCTGACAACAAAGCTGATGGTGCTGGATGGCACCCTCCAGCCGTACTGCATGCTCCTGTAGGTGGTCCCTGAGGCTCCTGAGCTCCACCATCAGCTTGTTGTACAGTCCGTCCTCTGCTCTTCTGGCGAACCATCTTTTAGACCCAGACTTTTTTTGGGTGGGTCCTTTTCTTCCCGTAGTAGAGTTCACAGAGCCTGTAGATGGTTTCGCACTGTTGCAGAAGGATGGTGGCTGCCGAAAGGACTTTGTCACAATCCACGGTGGACATGACTGGATGCTGTGGAAGAGGAAGAGTCAGATGGAGGCTGCAGAGGTCTGCACAGCTAGGCTGCTGGTCTGAAAGTGAGATGTAAACGAGTTGCTCCCCTTTTTATGGGCGGTATAGGTGTCCCTTTGCATCCTCTAGGCATCCTCTAGGCATCCTCTAGACATCCTTAATACCTGAGATAGGTCCCCTCTGCGAACGTTTTTTCCCCTTTAAACGCTTTGTTTCTGCTAGGCATCCGTTCTGCATCCATTCTGCATCCATTCTGCGTCCGTTCCGCTTCCTCCCTGCGTCCGGGCGGATGCGAGTTGCGTGGATGCGCAGCGGATGCCTAGCGGATATAGCGGATGTGTAATGGATGCAGAACGGATGCGTAGCGGATGCAGAACGGACGAACTGGATACATTTTCCGCACAAAAGTTTTAGGCAGCCCAAAACTTTCGGAGCGGATAAAACGTCCATAAACGGATGCTGGACGGATAGAGAGGAAGCCAAACGGAGGCAGTGAGTACATCGCGTTTTCGAACAGATGGCAAGGTTTTTTGTCCGTTTTACATCCTCTTTGCATCCGTTGGTTCAGTGTGACAGGGGCTTAACCACTGAGCCACTGGGCCATTTTTATAACAATTATGAAAAATTTTAAAGGATTTCAGGAGTTTGATTTTTATCCTCAACATGTTAATATTAATTTGCTAATCAATATTTATCCCATACAACAATAAGGAAACAGAATTCTTGTGTGTTTCCTCACATGCAAGTAGCCTAAATGGTTCAAATAAATGGTTTTGACTGGACTATTTTCTATTTATTCTATAACTCAAAAAAAGTTGAAAAAGATAGCAGTTGAGAAATAGAATATTAAAAGATTTTTAAAAAGAGAACATGAAAAAAGAAACCTAAGTGATTTTGAAAAAAATTACAGGAAGTTCTTGGTTGTTGAGTGTAACCTACTGAAAATTTCAATTTCTAATAAAATGAACTAACTGAAAAAAATTCAAAATAATTTTCAAATTTGGCATCCTTCATGCTTGTGTTGTATAGTTCATCTGATTAGAGGTTTTTTTTATAATTACAGAGAAGTGAAGAAAAAATGTTTCCCTATACAAAAAATAAGCAACTGAAATAAAGAGATTAAAACAAAAGCAGCCTTTTTGGCAAAACAGGCATTTTAACTTCTGTTATTATGCCAAGCAGTAATGAAAAATATTGGTTGCCATTATTCTTTTTTTTTTAAATCATGAGTGGAAGAGAATTGTGATTTTATTTTGTAGTTTTTTTTCTGATCCTTTGTAATTATTACTTCTGCACGGACTAATATAAAATCTGCACGGAATCTGCACGGACTAATACAAAATCTAGTAATGTTTCTTTGACAATATTAATGAAAATAGCACATGATTTTCAAAATTACATTGTTTGCCTATCATAAAATATATTTAAATCAAATTGCAGTTGAGCTATGTCTCTATATGGATTAATTTAAATAAATAAATTAATACATTGCTGCAAATAGATTAAAAAGAGAATATTATTTTTATGTTGGAATCATGAATATTCTTATGTTCTCTTTACTATTATTTCAAGAATGAGATTTAAAAAAAAAACATGAATTTTTACCTGGTTCTTTGATTCCCTGAAAATAATACATTTTTAATCCACTTATGCTTTTGCCAGTAAAGATAACTGATCGTTTAATCAATCCTGTTTTCAAACTTATTAAATATTCTAAATGCAACAAGTTCTTGTGATCAGCACCACATAGAAGATTCCTACAAAAAACTTCAGCTGATGTAAATTTAATTGTAAGCCATTTTATGTACTATTTATTACATATGATACTAAGCAATACTGAATAAAAAATGGCAAAATGTTTTCATTCAATGTTACAGCACTGTTGAGACCAATTGCTAGTTTACAAAGTACACATATAATGAATCTTATATGTATCATTTTTGTTTCCTTAGAAGCTGTCATGTCATGTCAAATGTTTATTACAGTCAAAGACCAGTACAAGTAAAAATACACAATGGATATCTAGTTAAAAATTATAAAATAAAATAACAAATAAAATCTATGTTAAAACCCTAATTTAGCATCTTGTCTGTCAGTTGCACATAAACAACACAGCCTACGCTATAATATTAGTCCTTAAATTGTGAAGGCCTACAGTCATTATTGTTGGACACTAAAATGCAACAATGTGATAATACCAAAAGACTTGGTACGTTAATTGTGTAAAATAACTACAATGGATTATCATCAGGTTCCGACGAACCTTTAGTGCTGCTGTGCAGAATCTAGCTACCTGTGCTGTGACTACAATCCATCCATCTTTAAACACCCATTGAAGATAAACGGTGTCTGAACAGACAGGCTACCTATTAATCAGGAAGATAAATTTTGTTTGAATGTCTCTATAAAAAGAACAGCAAGGAAGGATATGCCCAGAGTTTTCCACCTCTCCAGAATCACAGGGGCAGACCCATTCAACCAGGATGGCCGATGGAAGTGCAGGACATTGCGCAACTGAGAAGGCTTTCCAATAACTCACTATCTCTAAATGGCTATGATAACTGGCAGGGGTGACAGTATATTTGATGGAATCTGGAAGCAGAACTCAAAAGTCTGCATGCCTATGTCCTCTACCTTTGGGTTTGTTTTGCCTGAAGATTTTGAGTATTGAGGGTAGAGAAAAGCCTGATTTAACAAAGTTGAACTCAACAGCTTTGATCAGTGAAGATAATTTTTTTAAGCCAGCATATTTTGAAATATCAGTAAATATACTGATCATCTTCATCATCATTTTAGCCATTGTTTATCCACTTCTGGATCAAGGCCTTTTCCGCATATTTATTCCAAAATAAGCTGGCTTACAAAAAAAATCTCCTTATCAATATTAGTACAATATTTTGGACTAGTTGGACATTTCAGAAAAGAAATGAAAAAAGATAACATCTTCATTTGCTTCAAGTACCTGGAATTTTATTGCTTATAGATAAGAAATTCTATAGCTAGAGAAAACTGTCTATCATTCTTAGATGGTTAACAAGTAAATAATTCTATTCTCTCCCTTTCTCTATGTAAGTGTTTTGTACTGATAAAAAGGAACATGTTTACTGGAAAATTAGCCTGAATATGTGTCAAGTATTTTACTCCAAGTAAAAAATCTAATTAAAAATTGCCAGCAGAGGTTAATAGGAAAGCTGTCAAGATATTTCATAGAATTAAAATACATTGTTAAAAAACATTTATTTCATTGAAAACTTGAATTGCAAAAATCTTTTTTCTCCCCCTAACACATGTGCATTTTGTATTATCCAAGCTTATCAGCTTAACTACCATTAGCAGGAATTGTTTTTCAAGCATAAAAGGAATAGTTGTCTTCAAAGTTCTTAACTTGTTAAAAAAAGCAAAGGATTGTAAAATTATTTCTTAAATTGACAATTCAGTTTGTGTAAATGGGAAACTGGATCTCACATGCTCAAAACTGAATGCAAGTACTGTATGGTTTTTCATATTCCTTTATTGCCATAGTTAATGGAAGAATTAAATGGAGTCACACTAAATGCTCACTAGACATAAAAGCCTGTATTATTTGGAAATTCAATGATGCAAATTTTATTTTTCAGAATCAAGTTTTTGAACTCATAGAACATAGCATGAGTCCATTTCAAGCAGTAGTGTGACACCTAAATTGTTTGTTAAAATGAGTAAAATAAAATAAGAATTTTCTTCCTGCCTCTTGATACTTCCTTACTGACTAAAAAAACACCCAGGCTTTGTTATGCAAAAATCAGGCCTTTCTCAAATGTGTTTTATTTTATTGTCAAGTAATTAGACCCTTAATATCTATTTGAATCTCCTTGAATGTAACAAAACTAATTTAACCAGATTAAAATTCAAAAATTAGAATTTAGGAAAGAAAAATTTATAAAATTAGAAATTCTTTTGAGTTGAAAGAAGGAAAGAAGAAAGAAGAGAGAGAGAGAGAGGAAGGAAGGAAGGAAGGAAGGAAGGAAGGAAGGAAGGAAGGAAGGAAGGAAGGAAGGAAGGAAGGAAGGAAGGAAGGAAAGCTATTTCACATATTTATTTCTAAGAGAGTATTTTCCTTCACCTTTGAAGCCTTCGGTATACACCTCAGGAAGAAACTTCGTGCTGATGTCCCCCTGGATAAAGCGTGGATGCTTTATTACCTCACGTAGCAATGCTATATTATGAGTAACACCTGAAAATAACATTTAATCTCATTAGATTAGCAGCCAGAGAACATATGCTTAATGATATTTGAATTGACAAGTCAAAGCATCCTCCCAAAAAAAGCTCTAGATGAGAAATCCCTGAATAAATGAATTTTAATGTCAATAATTTTTGCTATTTAACAGAACAAATTTAGTGTAGTGGATAAGACATCAGGCTAGAAACCAGGAAACTGAGTTTGGTACATCAAAATTGGGTGATCTTGGGCCAGTCACTCTCACTCCTAAGTAGGAGACTATGGCAAACCGCTTCTGAAAAACCTTGACAAGAAATCTTCAGGAACTTCTTCAGGCAATTGTCAGAAGTCAAATCTAACTTGAAAGCAAACACACGCACACCCAATTGTGAAACACAGCAATCAATCAGGAATAATCCAAATATTTGAGCAAAACAATTGGCTTCACATTTTTTTCAACAGAAATATTAATATAAAAATGGATATTCCATTTTTTGTGGCAAAATAGCCCTGTACATAGATTTACTTCATACACTAATAATCTTTATCATCCTTTGTAACAGAAGACCTACATTTAAAAAAAAATCCAGGTGTCAAGATTTGGATGGAAATACAAGTTCCATAGAGCAAACAGGCAACAGAGTTGCAAATAATGAAAATTCAAAGCTGAAATGGAGGCAGGCAAGATGGAGAAGAAACTGTTACTGCTTCACATTTTTTTTTAAAAAGGGGTTTAATATGAAAAATGTGAGTGCCTGCAATGTATAACTTCTCTATCCATGAAGGATTATCATCTAATTGAGGACTCTGGAGAATCAGAAATGGACAGTCAGTCTCCATAATAAATGTTTATTGAAGAGGTAATTCACCCGTGAAGACAAGTCAGAAGATGCGGGTTGTTGTTTTTTTAGGAAACTAGCTTCTTATTCCCAGGTAAGTAAATTTAGGACTTCTAATCCTGTTTAAAGTCTTAAATATGCTTACCTGGGAATAAGCGTGAATTTACCTAATCAGAATTACTATAGATAATTCCAATAAAGTAAACTCGTGTTCCTTCTTCTTACAGCCCATAATAAAGTGTATTATTAGTTCATTTTCTTCTTGCACAAAAGAAGGAAAACCAAAATTGGCACTCCAAATTTCCATTTCATAATTCCCATTTCAATTTATTTAGAATAAACTGGAATAAATTATTCCATTCTCAACATAGTAGGATGTGGTGGCACCGTGGTTAGAATCAAATATTACAGACTAATTCTGCTGACTGCCAATTGCCAGCAGTTCGGTAGTTCAAATCTCACTGGTTCAAGGCTGACTCAGCCTTCCATCC
The DNA here is from genome assembly GCA_015471245.1 of Laticauda colubrina. Lineage (NCBI taxonomy): Eukaryota > Metazoa > Chordata > Lepidosauria > Squamata > Elapidae > Laticauda > Laticauda colubrina. The sequence goes on from BLBF01000073.1 coordinate 29,092,044, forward strand.
TTCCGAGGTTATTAAAATGAGGACCCAGATTGTTGAGAGTAATATGCTGACTTTGTAAACCACTTAGAGAGGGCTGTAAAAGCACTGTGAAGCAGTATATAACTCTAAGTGCTATTACTATCTGTACCATGGAAGACTGTTAGGAAAATATAGGTGTGGATCCTTTTTCCTTTTTGTAAATGTAATAAATAACTGTGGGAAAGGTTTCTTCACCAGTTGAGCTATGTGTGCAAATTCTTCCACACATGCCTTTAAAAAGTCACCCTGCAAACCTTACAGATTGTATGATTATCATTATTTCCTGTGAGTCTCTCATCTATGTTTGTACTTTTAAAAACTAAATAAAACACATGAACCCCTTACTCTAACATCTGCTGAAGGCTGAGAAGTAATGGGTACACATTAGAAGCAGTGTTTCCTATAATGTTTGTTTCCCATGAAAGGACTTCTAGCAAAGGGCCTCTTATTGATCAGATGTTATCAGATTATATTCAGGTGTTGCCTGCTGGAAGTAATATCTTATTTTTATCAGATGATCACTTATTTGATTTCCCACTCAAATTTCCCACTATTGTTTATTGGAGATGTGATGAGATATTCCCCAATCAGAACTATAAAAATACCTCTGGCACGGTATCCACTGTTTGAAGTTATGACCAAGTCTCTGATAAGATATGCCATGAAGCCACCTCCCAATGTATTTATATTCCTTGTCTCTTAAAAAAGTATTAAGATGTGGCAAAAACTTTCAAAAAAAACCTTGAACCTCAGAGTAAATCTACAGCTCCCAGCAAGAAGTGTTTTACAACTACTGGTCAGCTCCAGAGGCATATCCGCTACTACTTTTGGAGTTTCTGGTATGCACATAAAATCTGAATAAATTTATATTTCTCTCTAATGCTCTTAATACTTATCAAGAACTTGCTTGAGGGAATATCACCCTGGACCAATTTATAATCTTTAGAATTCCAATCATCCTGATGTCTCCTGGCTGGCCTCCAGGTGGAAGCATGTAGTACTTTTTATTAGAGTCACTAATCGATACACTGATTTAATAAAATAATTAAACAGTTTAAACAAATAAATTAAAGCAGTGTAACATAAGAACATAAGAAAAGTCATTGAAGTGATCAGGGAATTTCTAGTTTTAAAAAGATTATCAGAAAATGTATCCACGTTCAAGAACGCAAAATGGAATTGGTCTCATAAAAAGTAATTTCATATAAAATAAATCAGAATAGTCCACAAATTTTTCCAAGTAGAGCATTATAAAGTAGAAGGCAAAACATAACAGGATTTGAACTATGGCAGGGGTACCCAACTTCTTAGGACTTGGGCCCTGGAAGCGAATGAAGCTGCAACTGTGCATGCATGGGAACTAGGTCACACATAAAATCACCACCCCTCATTCCCATCTGGTCTGTGGGGAAAAACTGCCATTTCCAGAAAATGGTCCCTGATGAGGAAAAACTTGGGGACTGCTGAACTATGGATTCAAGGGATCCTCCTCCACAACAGCACAATCTTAAGTTTCTGAGGATATATTCTATATTTGTCCTCAAGAACGTCTGTTGAGACAACACTGAAATATGCTAATGTTGGTGCTTTTTGGAATTTTAGGGCAATTACTGGTATACTTAATGGTCACTTGTTCAATGAATGAAATTACAAGATGACTTACAACAGCAATACAGGTAGTCCTTGACATAAGGCCACAACTGAGCCCAAAATTTATGTTGTTGAGACATATGTTAAGTGAGCTTTGCCCCATTTTATGACCTTTCTTGTCACAGTCGTTAAGTGAATCCCTGTAGTTGTTAACCCATTTGTTAAAGTGAATTTGGCATCCCCCTTGATTTTGTCAGAAGGTCACAAAAGGTGATCACATGACCTTGAGACACAGCAATAGTTATAAGTATGATCCAGTTGCCAAGCAAATGAAATTTGATCACATGATCATGTGGAGGGTGTAAAGGTCATAAATGTGAAAAACGGCCATGTCACTTTTTTCATTGCCGTTGTAACTTTGAATGGACACTACCTATATTATAAAAATGCTTCTATAATAAAAATTCTCTGAGCATATGTTTTTCTTTTGCGTAAATTTGGATGCTTAACCAACTAAGCAAAGTTAGAGCTTTGGTTCTCAACCAGAGAGTTTTCATACTCAAGACTTCAGAAATTTCAGCACATGATTTGCAGTTTAACATGACCCCAGTGAGAGTTCACAAGATGTCCCCCATCTGTGTGAATAACTATAAGACTACAGAAAATGGACCCCCTATTGGAGTTCACCCTTGGTTACCTGCTGTTTGAAAAACATCAGCCAGACATTATCCCTACATTCTCAAAGGATCAAGCAAAGGCCAGCCTATATGCACATTGAACTCATACATTCATCCTTCAATGATATTTCCTCCTGTACTTTTTTAAAAAAATAAACTTAATAATCCAAGTAATTGAGACTAAAATCACAAAACTATATTGACAGACACGAACACAGATAAACACACATTGATGCAAAAAAAAGGAAAGTATTACCAGTTTTGATTTTGCTCCAAAGTGAAAACATGGTTAGAATTAGCTTTCAAAGTACATCTTTCATTGCACTTTTAGAATTAAATTTCTCTTTCTTTTGAAATATACATTTCTTAATTCTAAAAAAGACATTTTAAAAAACACACAGGACATTTTAATCCATTTTTAGATCAGGCAACATAGTGACCAAGGGTATTTTGGCACTACAGTTTGCTTTCTTTGCTCATATTCATTCATCAGCTACTCCCAGGCACAATTCCAGTGACATATCAACTGCCTAACAATAGCAAACTCCAAAGTTCTGCATAATTTTCCTCCAGTTATTTCATATTAAATAGAAGAAAGCCAAGTAATCCTGTAGTACATCGTAAATCAAAGAAAGGCAGGCTAGAAGTATCTCTAACTGTTCCTCCTTTTTCCAGTTCTTTTGAAACCCCACAGTTTTAATTGATAATTGTGTTAGTAAGCAACATTTCTCCTGAAAAATGCCTCCTCACTTTAGGCTTTGTGCCATACAGTAAAATAAAAATGAAAAGCAGAAAAGTCAAAAGTATACACTGCTTGTCTTCAGCTAAAGAACACTTATATTTTACTCTTTAAGACAGAATTGGTACACATCAATTGCAATTTTAATGAATTAATTTTAATAATAATCGCAATTATAATTTATAAAAATTATAAAAATTTAATCATTAAAATTTGCAATTTATTGTCAGCTTTAAATATTGGAGTAAAAAAATTTGAATGGGTATCCCATATGTCATTTATCACCTTAGTCTACATAATGGCTTATGTATATTTGTACAAAAAGATACAGAAATTGCAAGAGCATAGTGATCCGAGTCATACAATTTAATTAGTAAAATTCAGAATAAACTGCCTGTGGCACCTCATCATTCATGAGAAACATTCTTCAATATAAATATTTACTGACACTAAACATATTCTGCGTTGATTAGTCCTTTTTATATTATTAAGCTTCTGTCAACTTGACATTCACAAAACACAAATTTGCATTTTTCCATGTAAACTTAATTGGTGTCCTATGTCTTGCCATAGATAAACAATTCAACATATTTAACTTGCTGAGAATTTTAATTGAGTTAAGTGAAATCGAAAGAACTTCATTCATGTATATTTTAGTTGTAAAAGCATTCAGTTTTCAGAGCAACTTAAATAGTATAATGATAATTGAGGACTGCTACTTTACAAGATTATCTTAGAAAAGCATGTTTAATAAATATTTAATTTTATTTAAATAGCACTAAAGGGAAAAGGCAGACAATTAAGATCTACTACATAACATTTCCTGAAAACTATTATGAAAAATACAAGGAAAATATTTATTCCAAACAATATAAAAATACAGTTCCTTCAAACACTGCATGTGTCAGCCATCCCAACTTGGTCAGACAGAAAAGGAACACTCTTGACTCCATTCCTAGTGAAAGAATACTTTACTAAAGCCAAGTGGTTACAGCATAGCAAAGCTGAATCTGATTTTTCACGCCCAAAGCTGGTTAACACTTCTCTTTTCCCCACCTTTCCTCATGGATGTCTCCCCTAGTCCAATTACATTCAAACAAGTTGTTTTGGTAACAGTCCCTGGCTTGGCAGGCTGGAGGGTGCTGCATTTCATTCATGGTGTGATCTTGTACCAGCCGGTGGCCTATGGGCAATATTTACACAGGGAACTAATTGTCCTGTTACATGCTATGCTATGCCACCTTGTTAAGATCTATTGCTACAACAATAAAACATACATACATACATACATACATATATACATGCATGCATACATACATACATACATACAGTATTTCAATTATTACAATTCAAATCATCATAATTTCAGCAACATGTTATGCTTATTTAGGCTACTTGTTTTTCAATTTCATAGTCCCAGAGAGAGGAAAAATAAAAATGAAGAAACATCTACATTATCTTCAGTACCTTGTAATAAATGTGTATTATGTGCAATTGCTATTGCTAATAATATACTAACGTACATAAATATTGTAATATGCTAAATTCTTAAACTAGGCTGTTCTTGAATTGTATCTAGACAGGTATCTATTATTTCACTTCATTTTTTTCACATTTTCCCAGTTTTTCACATAAATACACACTTTTCCATTCTAATTATCCATCTCAACTGCAATACAGTATTTGAAGAAAAACATGTTTGCCACTGAGCAGAAGATTTGACTTAATAACTTCAATGACTTTTTAACTCTGTTCATCTTTGTAATCTGCTTGTAGATGCATATGGCATTAGTAAGACAAGTTATGGTAGGATGGAACTGTGATCAATTATACCACTAAATCACTTTAAGCAAATGTCACAAGCCGACTCTGGCCTAGCAGGAGAGTCCCAACACATTTGGAGAACACAGGAAGGAAAAAGGCTGAAATATTTTGAATCTCTTTCATAATGTGCTTGAAAAAGTGCTTGAAAAGTGACAGATCACAAAGCAATAGTGCTTTAGATATGCACATACACCCCAATTAAAAGTTCTTTTATTTTATTGCATAAAGTCTGGAAAGAACATTTTGTTGTGATGAACAGGGAGGCAGGTGACACACAGGTATCTGCAGCTAAAACATTTAATCAAATATACTGATCTGTTCAAATAATTTGTTATAGAGAAAATATAAATTATATGCCAAAACAAGCAAAAAAAGTACATGTCTATGGAGATTCTCAGTCATCCAAGTCATAACTGAAGAAGGCTTCTTGGAAGAGAAGCGAAATGTCTTCGAATAAAAACCAGAAAGTTTAGTTGCCTCTTGAAAAAGCACCTTTGAAGCACACATTTCCACTCACAGTGTACAACGAAGATACATTGCAAAGCCAGGTCTCTTTTATTTATCCATTTATTATAAAGAAAATTTATTTGTCTGCCCTCTCTCTCAGAGACTCAAAACACCTTACAAATATAAAACCCCAGTACTAAAATCAAGAAGTCTTGAGGGACTTCTGAAAACGAAGTAGGGATGGACTTGACCCTCCTTTGAGAATGTTCCATCACTCTAACTCCCTGCCAGAAAAGGCCCACCTCCTCATGCTCACCAAATCTAACTCCCTAACACAGGGGTGTCAAACTCAATTTAATTGAGGGCTGCATCAGGGTTGTGTTTGACTGCGGGGGGGCAGGGGGCGGTCAGCTCAATGTCACTCATGTCAGGGGCACCTATGGTGGCCTAGGCGTTGCTGAGAGGATGTGCTAGTAGTTTGTTTTGCTAGCACTCTGCCAGCAAAAATGGAGCTCAGAAGCCACGTGAAGCCCCCTTGGACTCCATTTTTTGCTGTGATGGCCTCTTTCAGTGCTCTGCTATCAAAAACAGAGCTCAGGGAGCTGCATGTGGCCCTCCCAAGTTCCATTTTTGCTGGCAGAGGCACTGCGGGCAAGTCCACTGTTTCCAGAGTGGCCCCGGGGGCCATGTCTAAGCATCCCCGGGCTGGATCTGGTCCATGGGCCTCGAGTTTGACACCCCTGAGGTAGATCATTGGAAATTTTTCAGTTGGTATTTCAGACCCTTAAGTCAAGGTCAGGAATGGAACTAGAAACAATTGCTGCAGTGATCAGATCTATCCCCTCAGCATGGGGATAGTAATACTGTTCCAATGGTGTGACATCTGGCAATAGTTATCACGGGCTCATGTGATTTTGTAAAAACAAAGAAACAGATTGGTTTTTTCTGTAGGATGAACTCTATAAAATCCTATATACCTTAGGAATGTACTCCAAATGGAATCTTCTCTGTCTGTGAAAATATGTAAAGAAGGAATGCTTGCAATCCTGTCTCTGCAAATCAAGGGACCAGAGACACAACAGTAATCTGTCTCCATAACAACTTCTTATCCCTGAAAATTGTTGAACAGACATTTTGAACATGATTTTTCCTATTTATTTATCTGAAATGATATGTGGCACGAGTGTTATTTTTAATATGAGCAGGTCATTGGTATTAAAGATATCTCCTGGGAAATATTGATTACTTAATCCCAGCCTTTTAAAAAAAAAAATTTATTTTAATATATTAAAAGTATAACCAAGAAGAGGGGGAGAAAGAAATAGAGTGCTTCACATGCCATATGGCTTGTATATAATATTATTTTAATAATTTATTTAATAATGTCATCATTCATCATTTTTACCCATTGTCTACCCACTGCAGGATGAAGGCCCCTTCCACGTGATTCTGACCAATACGGTCCTAAGCTTTCTTTTGCTAATTAAGCCCGCAATACTTGCTGATATCACCACTCCATCTTGTTTTAAGTCTCTTCTGTGGATGCTTTTTATCAAGTGGAATCCATTATATGATTGCCTTGGTCCACTTACCATCAGGTGGACCATCAATTGAATGGGAAGTTAAATGTGATTGGTAGGTATCTGGCAAGCTAGGCATAATTTTCAAGAACAACCTTTCCCTATGCCTGAAGAGAAAAGTTTTCTTTTTTCTTTTTGAATTTTAAAAAGATTTTATTGAAATTAAAGCATTAAAATACAAATGTATCTATAAAAAGAAAATAAGTTGATATTATTTATCATCATTCTCTGATAGTACAAAAACAGATCTTGGCAATGTTCATACTTTCCAAATGTTCATCCATTTCAACAAATTCTCATTTATCGTATACATATACAACATGAGAGAAAAGAAAAAAAATAAACTTATTTTTAACCTATACCTTTCATATTTCTACTGTCTATCCATTGATACTAATTGTTCCAAGTTGCATAATATTCTGAATCAGGGGTCACCAACCTTTTGGATCTCAGGAACCACCAAACTCATAATTTTAGATCCCAGGGACCACTAAATGGTTCTGTGAGAGTGGCCTAATTTGTGGGAGTGGCTTGGTGGTAATGGGACTGGCTGGGCATGGCTTGTATGTAAATATTATAAATATTTATAAAAATATTGAATTTTTTATTTAAAAAAGAGCAACTTTTACCCAAAATCAGGCAAAGCAGGCAGATTGAGTTGCTCACAGAATCACAGATTCATTCAGAGATCTATCTGCCATTGGCTAGCTCAGTTTGTCACATAAAATTTGCTTGCAAGCAAACTCATAAAATTAATTCACAACATACCATGCATATAAATATTGATTTTTTTATTAAAAAAGAGCAACTTTTACCCAAAATCAGGCAAAGCAGGCAGTTCTGAGTTGCTCCCAGAATTAACCAATGATCTATCTGCCATCAGCTAGCTCAGTCTCTCAAATTTGCTTGCCATGAGTCTGCACTGAATTTGCTTGCAAGCAAACCTTCAGTCCGAAGGGAGGTTTGGCTGTGCTGAGCCGAAGATCTAAAGACTAGCTAGAAAGCAAGAAATCCAACCATTTCCTGCTTCCTAGCTAATCTAAATCTCACAGCACTGTAGAACAGATGAGGGTCGGAAAAAGGAAAAATAGCAATTTAGCAGGCATGTTTACCAGGTAAGGAGTGAGTGGGCAGGGAGGTTTCCCCGGGCCATGTGGATGGCACAGCCTTGTGTTTCTGCACAGCCTGGATTAATTGATTTGTGGGGGTGCTCTGGGAGTGAGATTTCTCTGCAGTCCACCAAAATTTTCTCATGGCCCACCAGTGGGCCGTAACCCACCGGTGGGCGATCACTGCTCTGAGTCTTCCTTGTTATTCAGTTCTATGGTGAGTCTATCCATTTCTGTGCATTCAAAAAAAATTTGGATTATTAAACAATCTGACGGTATGTTAGACATTTTCCAAGCTTGTGCTAGTGCAATTCTTGCTGCCATAATATTAATTAATATTAATCTTTTGGGGGTGTTCACCCTTAATGATTCCCAGGAGAAACAATTCAGGCTTCAACTCTATTCAACAGTAGGTGATTTCATTTAGCCATTTTTTATTTTAATTCAATATTTTTTTAATTTCCGGCACAGCCACCAGATATGGAAAAAAGTACCTTGTGCTTGTTTGCATTTCCAACAGTTAGGGTTTAGGTCAGGATACATCTTTGCAAGCCTTGTTGGGGCTAAATGCCAATGGTAAAACATCTTGTATTGGTTTTCTTTGTATGCGGTGGATTTTGTTAAAGTATAGTTTTTGTTCCACATTTTTTCCCAATCTTCTAACTCAATATTGTGTCCAAAAATTTTGGCCCAAGCTAACATTGTTTTCAATTAGTGTGCGCTACCTGCTCTAACATATGCCGGTGAAACATGGACACTAATCTCACAATCGATACAAAAGCTATGAGTGGCACAAAGAGCCATAGAAAGATACATACTTGGCATCACAAGACAAGATAGAAAGACCTGCATGTGGATTAGAGAACAAATGGAAGTTTGTTGGATGGAACGTTGCCATTAATAGAACGTTGCCATTAAAAGAGTAAAAGAATTGAAATGGAAATGGGCTGGTCACATAGCAAGAAGAACTGATGGCAGGTGGATCAAAGGTAGTCATTTAATAATATATATAATAATATTAATTGTTGCAACTTATACAGTGATATTAACTTTTTGAAATTTAAAAAGATCAAAAATTAGCAGAAGTAGCCAATATAATAAGAATAGAACCTATAAATGTCTCAGTCTTGGAACCTGGTTAGTATGTAAACTTAGGTAAGTTAGTACAGGTGGTCTTCGACTTATGATCACAATAGAGCTGAAAATTTCCATTGCAAAGCAATGGATGCTACAATGGCCATAAGTGTGAAAAATGGTCATAAGTCACTTTTTTCAGTGCCATTGTAACGTAAAACGATCACTAAACAAATGTTATAAGTTGAGGACTACCTGTAAATACATTAAAATATTTCATTCTTAACAAGAATTTATATTATACATAAGATAATTTTTAGCTACAACTCTGAACCCAAACACTGAACATTTCCTAAAACAAGAATTATGCAAGTAATAAAAATATAGGGATTTTCTCATTTATAGTAACATCAAGAACTAATAGGTTAATTTAGTGGGTGGAGAGATCAGAAAATGATATGAATATACAACTGTGGAGTTTTTTAAACATGCCAAAACTCTGTTTGTACTATCTAAATGTGTAGAGGTAGCTGTATTTTATACTAGCTCAATACCCGTGCTTTGCTTCAAAACTATGTGGTCAGGCTTTATTTTTGGGGAGGAAAATAAGGAGGAAAAATTCTGCCTCTGCCTACCAGCATCCATCAGTATTCTTCTGGCTAGCATCCTGTCAGTATGTGAGAGAGTTGAGGGCTGTTTGGAAACTGAATCAGTATTTGCTGTGTGAGCAAGGAGACAGCAAGCAGCCTGGGCGTGGCTTAGCTCAACTGTTCTGTATTAAAGCTGGTTGCTGCTGTGAAACTGAATCTTGAAACTGAAACTCTTCTCCTCTGCTTGTGTTTGCATTTGGAACAGATTTCTTTTTAGGTAGGGAGGGGAAGTAGAACTCCTTAGCATCAGAGCATGTTTATAATAATATACAAAATACTAATGCTCTGATGGTCATTTTGAAAAATTCTTTCTTAGTGAGCACCTAAAAGCCAAGAGGAACATGTACCAAATTTCAAGTTTGAAAGCTTTACAGTTCTGGAGATTTTGTGATGATGCGTGAGTGGTATATCACTTTTATATACATAGATTGTGCTCCATTATATTGCAGCTTTTGTAACCATTTGCCAATGCTACATCTTTTTCAGATGTCAACCTGGACAGCTAGGAAGAAATGGCCAAATTAAAACTCTATATTACTGATGATTCTGATGAAAAAAATAGCTATGTACAATTACCAAATAAGAAATACCAAATAAAAGTATATCATTTAAAAAGCACAATTTCATATAGTTTCAAGATTTTTCAGCAGCTGGATCTTTTTTTTTTAAAGAAGGAAACATGTGCTAAAGCTCTCAAGTTACTAGACTTCTCTTTCTTGGAAGTAAAGGTCATATAAGCAGAGGGAAAGTAGGAGGGAAAGCTTTCTACATTTCTTTCTTTTAATGCACTGATTTATCGGAGTTCAGCAATGGGGGTTAGGAAGAAAGATGTCAAAACCTTGAAATCCAGCAGTGTTGGAATTACACAGTTATCTCTAATGGAAAAAAAACGAAAGTTAAAAGCAGACAACTTATTAGAGGAGATGAAAAAAAATGTAACAGCTCCACTGGAATTCTATTTCTAAATATTATCACATCAAATCTTTACCTACTGGTATTCAAATAATAGTAACTGTCCATAAAAAGAATTAGGAGGAAGAAGAAAATGTGTCCTTTAATCACTCTTAATAACACTAGCATTATAGGCAAGAGTGGAATTATGTAGGCTTGATTAAGTACCTGCAGATATTACTATTGCTTCCGCATGTAGTTAAATGCAGAAAGTAAACCATGCATTTTGCTAAGTTACTTCTGCATTATGTAACCATTTTATTAAAATTTATAATTTGCATACATGGTAGCAATCAAGAACCAAATCTTTTCCAAGAGTGTAAAACAAAGTTTCCTCACAGCAATTTGACAGCTTCAATTTCAGAAAGAAATGATGTTTTAAGAAAAAATGGCCCAATGAAAATAGCAGTTGCAGGAAGACTTTATACAATGTTAACAAGATACAAAGACTTCATCCAGCTCAAACTAAATAAACGAGGAATATCATCTTTAGGACTCCTAGCCAAAATTCAGAGATGTTAACATGCAGTGTAATTTTTTTTCCTGATTTGAACCTTCCTCTCAAATATCTAAGCTTTAATTCAATTACTATATAAAGATATTATAATATACAGTATTTCTTTAGTACGAAAATCTTGCATTTCATTTCTTGTTCTGAGTTTATAATACTGAAAGGGAAAATAGTAAACATCATTAAATAAACTAAATTAGAAGGTCTGTAAACTGTTCTTCATCTTATACTTTAATTAAAAATATTGTTGTGAAATATTTGCAAAATTGATCTAGCTGCATTCTCTTGACATCAAAATACCATCTTATTCACCATTTCAAACACGATACGTTATGTCTGGAAAGTGATTGTTTTGGTTGTTTTTTTCATGCTTTGATGCTATGAAAATTTTGTTGGAAACTGGGATTTATACTTTAGATTAATTAAAAGAAGAAAATGACAATTTTTATAATCATTTTTCACTTTAGTGCAAATGTTGTTTGCTTCATATGGATCAACAGCAATATTTACAACACCTACTAACATCTCAGCCTGGCTTGCAACATTTTCAGTCTTAGAAATACCTAATCTATTACAGGCAATTAATAATCCTATGGAAACTTTCTCTCCATTATGCTTGATAAAATATTGTAAGTGGTGAAACAATTTGATACTCAAATTTTAACAACTGAGTGAAACAAGAATTAGATTTGAATTCTTGTAGACAACGAGATGTGTTTATCAATAAAAAAGCCCTTATTATATTTTAAATAATGCTTTATTTGACAAAAAATAATATTTAAAGCTTACTTGACTCAATTGTCCTTAGACAAAAAATATCTGAATAACTAATTGTGTCACTGCAGATACAAAGAGATTAATGCTTCATTTAAACATGTTTGTATTCTGTTACCAAATTGTTCCATTTTGGAAGGAAGGAAGCCATTGACCAGAATGATAGTAAATATCATATAGTATTATAAAACATTAGAACCAATATAGCATATAACATAACTTTATAAAGTTAGCTTAAACTCTGTTAAAATAGAACTATAAAATATTTACGACAGTAAAATAAGCCATGATACCTAGAAAAATTATATTTGTAATTTACCTCTTATAACATAATTATCCAAGGCTTCTTCCATTCTCTGCAAAGCTTCATTTCTGTTGGATCCATAGGTGATCAGCTAGAACACACATTTAAAAAAATGAACTCTATAACAACCAAAACCTTTTTGACTCAAACATGCTGGCTATTTCACGATTCCTTTTTAATATTAAGTTTCAATACATACGTTCACTCCTCAACATTTATAGTTTCTGTTAAGCCAGAATTTTGTCTATTATTTTTGCCAAATGAAGGTATGACAACATACAACCCTCACTGCATACTGTGTCCGTAAATCTTATTCCAAATTAGGAATATGATATCCAAAACGTAAGTTATATACATATTTCTAGTATTTTTCTCTCAGCACTGGCAGGGTGCAGTTCAAGCAGACTCCTACATCAAATTCTACAGCTGGTGATTTTATGAGACCATTTATTAACTTCTGACAAACTAGCATCTATAGAATCGATAGTTACATGATTTCTGACCACTCATATGATAAAACAGTAAAGAACAATCCCAACTTTTTTGACGAGTGCAATTTGTAGTTGAACAACAAAAGACAAAATGTCCTGGCAGTGATACTGATATTGTTAGGTTGAGCCTAGAAGAGAATTTTTTTTATTTGTTTGTGTGCTTAAAATAAAATTAGAGTACACCCAATGATCCCATCCTATCAATAAACACTGGGAATATCATATGGAAAACTAAAACATTTTAATTTTTTTTTAATGTGGCTAAACCACATTTGAAAAGGGACACAACACACAGGTGCTTTCTGAGCTTGGTGGTTTTCTTGTAGATATTTCATAATCAAGCCAAGTTAACATCACCAGTGCTTGAAGAGAGTAAGGTTTGCTCTTATTTTTATATACTATGAAATATGTGCAAGAAAACCACCAAACTCAGAAAGCACCAAGAACCCCAAAATTCAACTCTAAGCTACAAATATTCTTTTCTATTGGTACTAATTTATCAGCTACAGTGTGTAAAATATCAATCCTAGAATGGTTATTATCAGATGCTTGTCTATTTTTTATAAATCTAAATCAAGATGGGGAATTATCAATGGTATTACTTTCTATGGCTTTCTGGATACTATTGCAGTTAAACATCCACCACAAACCAAGATTCTAATCTGTAGTTTGCACACCCAGGAAGGTCTTCCCTATACTATAATATAGGTCATATAAAATGATAGGAGAAATATAGAAAGATTGCATTATTTATTATATACCACTAACAATATAGCTGTTAATATATCTACAAAATTTCTGATCCATTCAACTGGGGAAATCTATCTGGATTATCCCCAATTTCATATATTATATTGTCTCCACTAATTTCTTGTCAGGTCAAAAGTTTTGCTAGTTCTATTTTCTTCTCCCGAGAAATTACTTCCTTTTCAATACTTCCAAAGAAATTGATAATTAGCTGCTCAATTGCATATGTCTTCAATACATGTAACTTGTTAAAAGTAATAAATTATAAAATTTAAAAGTAATAAAATTATTAAAAATCAAATTCTGTGCCTTAGAATATTGATCTTGAAAACAGCCAAAGAAAATACAATTCTAAATTAAATCTTAACTGGTGTTTGTGCACTACTGCAAGATATTGTAAAACCAATAAGGAATCCAGATCACAATGGAGTTATAGCTAGCTTTCGATGTAATGGAAATTGTTAACTAGATGGAAACACAGTCACATTTGAATAGAAATGGCGAAACTTCTCAAAATAGAGATGATTAAAATAAAAGAAACTGAAAACAAAAGAGACAGATGCTTTGAATTATAATGGCTAGAGGACATGAGGTAATGAGGTTCAGCCGAAATGTATTCTACACTACAATGATGTATCAACCGTACGAAAGAAAAAACCAATATAACTCTCTGGAAAATCTTCTATTACAGTTTTGTGCTACAGAATAAACTTCTGTAAAGTTTTCTGCTGAAAAGTAGAAAGTCTATTACAACAAGAAAACAACAAACTAACCCGTGGAATTCATTACAAAATCTTGTGATAGCCAATAATTTGAATGGCTTTAAAAAGAGTCAGGATACATTCATGGACATCAGATATGTCAAGGATTTTTACTACTGAGGGTGCAATATTACTCCTGGCCTGAGGTAATATGCCTCCAAATACTAACTGTAGAACGGAAATAGTGAGGAGAAGTATGTCTGAGACCATTCTACAATCATCTAAATTGGCTGGTGTGGGAAACAATGTGTTGTACTACAATGGGCCTTGTCCTGATATAGCAGGCTTCTTTTTCTTTGTAGCACAAAGTAGTCCTCTCAACCAGCTTAACTATGAAAAAAATAGAATCTTTTCATTCTGTTTCAAATTAGCTACAGTTTGTAGTGATAACCAAACCTTGTCCAATTAATTAATTTTGAGACATCCAATTTCAGACATAGTTAAAGGAACAGACTTAATACGCCAATGTTAATGAGAAATTGAGGTTCATATCCAGCAAAACAAACATTAACAAAAACAAGCAGATTTTAATCCTTTTAAGATACAATGCAATAAAATTGCAATGTCCTACCTGTCAATGAATACTTTAGTTTCAACCATAACAGTACAAGAGCACACAATAGATACAAACTCAAGGTTAACTACACCAAACTTGATTGCAAGAAATACGACTTCAGCAACAGAGTGGTCAATGTCTGGAATACTCTACCTGACTCTATGGTTTCTTCCCCAAACCTCAAAAATTTTAACCTTAGACTGTCTACTATTGACCTCATCCCTTTCCTAAGAGGTATGTAGGGGGCATGCATAAGCGCACCAACATGCCTACAATCCCTGTCCTATTGATTCCTTTTTATTTTTCTTATACGTATTCATTTCATGTATTCATAACTATGTTTATACTTATACCTATTATCTTGTAAGCGATTGACAAAATAAATAAATAAATAAATAAATAAATAAATAAATAAATAAATAAACAAACAAACAAACAAACAAACAAACAAACAAACAAACTAGAAACCATGAGGTTTGCGAGAATCTGTAAGTATTATTGTTCATTCTACTATAGTTCATTCTACTATATATTAAGTATCTTCAGGTTAAACAGCTAAGCCCAGGATGCCACAACTCGAGATAATTAATCAGAATAAGAATTTTTTTTTGTACCTTTCAATTAAGAATGGAAAACTCTAACTAGTGCTCTTACAAAGTACTAAGCTTCAATTATTACAAAACAAACCAGGTTATGAAAACAATCATGATTTAATATTAAGACTTTTCAGAACCTTGTTATCATAATGTCCCAATTTAGATAAATAGGCATTAATAGTTTATTAGAAATGTTCAGGTTTAATTGTGTCTTGATCAAAGACATAAAGAAAAGGGAAGTAAAGACTTGCTTATACTTCGACTTAAAAAGTGTAAAACACAGTCAACTCAGATGTCGCTATTGTCCCTACTACAGCTGAAAGCTAAAACAAAAAGATTTATGCTCACAAAACACTGTGATGAATTGCCGAATTTTAATTCTCAACTTTTCAGAAGGATGTTTTAAAAGTTTGTAGTAATTTAAGAAACATAAGATTTTTGAATTCAAAATAAAGCTAATTTCTTAAATAATGTCATTCCAAAAATAAGTTATATTCTACTGAAATAGTATCCTGTTACATACAGAATGAAACAAAAGTGCATTTTAAGAGGTAACCACCATGAAATAATTATATATTTTCAATGGATCACGATGGCAAAGATTTTACCAAAAGAAGGACTCTCTTTAGCTTTCTTTTGAGAAAATTGCACTTTTCTATATACATACGTTAAAAATAGCATGCGTATTTCAATGTATAAAAATTTAACTTACTTTTGAAATCATGGGATCATAATAAATACTGATTTCACTTCCTTGCTGTATGCCACTATCAACACGAACCTAGAACAAATTGGCATAAATTAGTTTTATAATAGGAGGAGGTTGGGGTTAGTTATTATTAACAGTAGTAAGCATGACCATTACTTTTTTGTTTTGAATATTGCATTTATTGCAATGGACCATAAGACAAAGTTTCCACAAATCTTACCTCTCTATTTTGATATCTAAGTCTTAAATCCTCCACTAGGGGATTCATCATTGCCATAAAAATGTTTGTAGTTATTGATTTTACCAACATCTTACACAAAAAGTGTATGTATATCTCATTACACTCAGGATTTTACTACTCCAGAAGAATACTCAGGCATACCAAAAAGAAACTTTAGAACTGATAAGCTAGCTTCTATTAATTCTTGGTTTCTAACTTTCGTTAATGCAACCATTTCCTTTTCTGTTTCACTCTCATCTGAAACCTGTATTTCTCTCAAATATGCAGTTCTAGTGAAGTTCAGAGAGTTTTGCAGTTATGTTCTACAAGGTTACAGTTTTAAATAGGTTTTCACAGACTGGGTGGGAAAGATAAATACATCAACATATGAAGGCATGTGTGCACATACACACATACATACAAGACTCTGGTAACTACTGAACTGTTTGAAGAATGTTAATTAACCAACAAAACTTAGTGTTAATAATTAATATAATTTTAATCTCCTAGTTACTTTTTAACAGGCTGCATATTAAAAATAAATATTAATTATTAAATAACTAATTCTAGAATAAGTCCTTGCTGGTTTTGAAATTTGTAAAGCATGTTAAATGAAACACATAGACTTTTATTTTTCTTAAAAATAAGATAATTTAATAGTCTCTGATAATTTTAAGAAGAAAAACTAAACCTGATGAGGTGAAAGAGATGTAACACAAAATATTGCATTTGGGTTTGGAGGACTGAGGGAAAAGAAGCACCTAAGAAACTCCCTTCAATCTTCACCTGGGGAAAAGAATTTTTTTGTAATAAAACAGCAGTTCATCTGTCTGCAACAAGGCAGAAAGAGGTCAGCCCAACGGCTGTTAGGCTTTTAGATTTTAATTTAGGCAATTATCAAGGGACCAGATGTAGAACCTCTTGTCTACAATATCCACATGAGGTCACACTGATGACTTTATTATCCAAATGACATCTCCTAATAGGCTTTACTCTATGAAAACTACATCACATTCTTCCATGATGAAAAAAAAAGATGGATTGTGCTTTATAATTACACATTTATTAATGCAGGCTTCTTAATTCAAAGAGCAACTGTCAAGCACCTTCTTTAGAAAACAAACAAGATGCCTGAGAAATGCCCAGTCATCAAAACAATGATTTTAGCTATCCTCATTCCACAGGAGAAGAGAAAATATGCAAGCACAACTATTGAGGTTCAAAAGGAAACTAACTTTCAAAATTCTGCATCACTTTCACCACAAAATACATACTTAAAAATTAGAATTTTAAGAACAAAACAAGGAAGGGAATAAAGTAATTTTCCAATATAAACATACTGTATACCTTTTCAAAAAATTTAAGCTTAAGAATTAAAAAGGAAGCCAGAATAACCCAAAAATAAGGGAATATATTTCCTCATAAAACAAGATTTGTTATGCAACAATATGGCAGCAATCATTTGAATTAGTTATGCCTTTGACATTCCAAACATGCACTATTATTTGTAAGCTAACATAGCAAGGCTGTGACAATTAAAAAATTGTACTTTTGAACTTTGTAAATGGAAAAAGATTGTTCATGATGTCTGAATATCTATGACAAGGGTGTCAAACTCACGGCCCTCAGGCCAGATAATCATGCGCTGGCCACACCACCCTCACTTAGTGAACGGGGGGGGGGAAGTCGTGATACGTCAGGTGACAACAACGTGACACCACAAGTTTGAAACCCCTGGTCTATGGAGATTCTTAATCATGCAGGTCATTGAAGCTTCTTGGATGAGAAGCAAAATGTTTTCAAAGAAAAAAGCCAAGAAAGTCCAATTGCCTTTGGAAAAAGCATTTTTAATGCCATTGAATACATTACATTATATTTAAGATTCCATACGGATCATATAGGATACTGTAACTTAATTACTTTAATGGATAGTAAAACAGTGCTGTTACATAGGTAAAAAAGGATTTTTATTTACTGAATGGCTCTATTTTTGCAGAAACCTTAGTGAACTTTATGGTGCAGTCTTCTTCTTAAGGGCTTCCTATGTTAATATCTACATCTTAAAAACAGGAAGTTGATACTGTTATTAATGTTTCCTGAGACTAGAGGTTCTTTTGCTTGGCTGCAGAACACATGAAAACAAACCGACACAGAGAATCAAAATTTAAAATTTTTTAAAAAAATTATGGACAGTTTTCAATTTGATGGTGTATAGCCTTGACTGAACATATTACATTTTAATCCTAATTTCCAGTAAAATAGTAAAACACAGATAATTTCCCTCTGTATATTGGAAACTAGGTATCTAGGATAATGCTATATGAAACAGGTTTAACAGCTCAGGAAAACTTGACACCAGTATTTTTGCAATATTCTACATATATTTTTATTCTTATGTATATTATAAGAATATAATATATGTTCTTATATATTTTTATTCTTCCTTATTTCCCTCAAGTAGTACATTTGTTTTTGTTTTTTAAATGATACTTTTATGCAAGTACACTCTAATATGTTATAAATACTAGGCTATTTCAAATGAAGTTTACCAGTAACAGCAACTACAGTTATTAACCTCAAGATTTTCAAGTCTCTGTCCACAGCAGCAGAAAAATGTATTTTTTAGTTAATTCTATTTAGGATCAAGCAACTTCTGAGACATTTTAAGGGCAAATATCATGTATAAATACATACCAGAGATAGAAAAAATGCAGGATTATAAGTAAACCATGAAAAAGTGAAAGCTATTTTTGAATTTCAGTGGGTTTGACTATCAATCATTTTTGTTGTGTTTACAATACGGCCTTTAGGGTTCCTAACATATAACATCTTAAATTGTGAGGGCAGAGAAAGAAAATATTGTTTATTTTATTCGAATAATAAAAGAATGTTTCCTATCAACATAAAGGTCAGCACTACTGAAAAATGAAATGAAAAATCTACTCACCTTCTTTTCTTGAAGGCAAGATATGAATCTATGCAATAAAATTGCCACAGGATCCCAACACCGAGGTTAAGAACAAGTTCTCCATTCCATACACAGGCATTAACCCCCAAAAGTTTCTCAATCTGACCAATATCTAGATGTGTGGATTTAAATTCTCAAAATTCTCAACATTGATCATGATAGCTGGAGAACTTGAAGAGCTGAAATTAGCTTTGATGGCATTCTGACTGTCTCTGAAGGCTTTCAACTGGGAGACTACTAGGTTTTCTTGTGCATTTGGTTGTCCACCTTGAGAAGAGCTTGCTGGATGACTAAATGGGCCACAAATAAACTAAATAACAACTAAATAAACCATCAGGGCATGGCTTATGTTATTAAATGTAATTGCCTATAATGAGGAACACTACTTTAAGTATTTGTTGCCAAGCGTCTTACAACATGAGTGCATATAAACAAGGATATGTCTTATTACTTCATTTGTGGCAAGTCTGAGCTCATATGTAAACTCTATTACACTTATATTAAACAAAAAATAATAATTTCATGACCATTGCAAGCATGGAGTTTTAATCACTTAACGCAACTGTACTTCTGCACTATATTTATTTAGTGTTTATTTATATCCTGCCATTATTATTTTTATAAATGACCCAAGGTAGCAAACATACCTAATATTCCTTCCTCCTCCCTACTTTCCCCACAACAACCCTGTGAGTAGGTTGGGCTGAGACAGGGGGACTGGCTTTATGGACTAAGGCAGGATTAGAACTCACAGTTTCTTGGGTTTCTAGCCTGGTACTTTAATCACTAGACCTCTCTGACTATACCTTTCTCTTTTGGCAAATAATTCTCTTTTGGTCAATTTTGGAAATAGAAGAAACAATTAATCTTTATCAGGGAAATGCAAAGAAATGTTTTCCTGTACTATTTCCATAAATTTATAGGACATGTACAACTGACAGAATATTCTCTTAATTTCAAATGTGCCCTGCTGCTTATAAAAAGAAAAACAAAATAAATCAACACAATCTGCAAAAAAAAAGTGCTATTTTAACACAGTGGTGAGAGCACACCAAAAAGGAAAGGCCCAGGCACTTCATATGAAATCCTCAAAAAGCATTACTCTTAGGCGTCCAACATAATTAAAATTTCTTCCCTCAGTTTCATGATGGAGCATGTGAATCTATCAGGCATCTCCCACCCTTCATTTTCAATTCACCTCTCCCCTAAGCACAGCTCCCAACCCACCATGTCTACCTGACAAGTGACAGCCCAATCTGATTAAATGCTTGCAAAGGAGGGGCCTTGCAGGCCTCCATGACAGGCCAAAAGTGATCACCATGGAGATACATAATTACAGCTGTCAACGCATCTACTGTCCTGCTGGCATCAATTTGATTGCTCCCAGCAATAATGATAGACAAAGCTTAGCATGCACTCTCTTGTACCCAATCACTTTATCTATTTTGTGATCCATTTAGCTGATATGCAACATTCGCACAAGCAAATAACAGCAGTAAGCAGAACATTTAAGGTATTTTAATTGTTTTTTTCTTTCTCTAGATGGCTCATAAGTGCAAATGTTATTACATAAAACTCCTGCTGCAGCATTAATTGAAGAAAGATTTGGTGGGACAAAGACCATAGGAGGTAGAGTTTGTCCATTATCACTTGTACTTTCAACAGGTCTCATGTTCAGAATATTGCAAATTGCAAAAACTTGCAAGGGCAAAATATTTGACATCCTGTTAGCTATTACACCATGGTGAAAAACCTCGACCCATCCCCAGAGTAATTACTGGAAATTCTTCCTTAGTTCATTTGGTTTTCATTAAACGTGATTAAGATATATTCTGTAACATGTGTGCATGTGTGCTTAAATCTTCAATTTAATACCATATAGAATTTATTAAACATTTATATGTTGTATTTCTGCTTTTAAACACAGCTTGAATTCTTAAAGCCCCCCACCTCCCGGGTCAAATTTCTATCGGAATCATATAGGCAAAAACAAATTTAGAAATCAAATAAATCCTATATTCAGTTTCACCAAATTTAAAATTCAGGAGTATATCATTTCCCCATTTCCTCCATGTAGCTAATAATGGTAAATAACCATGTCTATAGAAGTATCCCCTTTGTCATTTCACAAAGCCAACACCATTCCATGCTTATGTACTCAATATTTTGGCTACCTTGAAGAACAGAAATGCATTTGCGTTTTGTATAAAAATCAATTAAACAAGAACTCAAAAAAAAACTTGTACAGTATAATAAAGCACTTTTCACGAAGTATAGAAAATACCTTTCAGCTTTTAAAAAGCTTCAAATCTAAATAGAAGCATTCCATTATAAAAGCCAGAATTATGTCACGGCTAGTCCAACATTTTAAAGAATGACTATGTAGAATGGTTAAGTTATGTATATCCCAAGATATATGGCATTTGGAGGTTTGTTTGTTTGTGTTTGTTTTGGGTACAGTACAATTCATTTCTAATTATCACTAATTAATATAAATAACTATATTCCTCCTTGGTTTATAGAAATAGTTTTGGACAACTAGCCTTAAGAAGTCCTGAATCCTTCTAAATCTGCAAACCACTATGAAATCTATGAATTCTTCATGCTTTGAAAATAAGTAATAATAAAACATCAAAATTACTTACATTTGGGACATGCAGGGGCTCTTCGTATTGAGACAATCTGCCAACAGAGGGCAGACCAAAAGATTTGTAAGGGTCCTAAAATGAAATTCAAAACACAGAGTGGTATAAACTTTGTAAGACAAAGCACAGGAAGCAAGGTTAAGCCACTGGAAAACTAAGCATTTCCTCCACTTTAAATATGGACCAACTATATTTTGTTCTCAAAATGACTTATTTTAGTAGGGTTATGAAACTGCTTCTTCCATTCAAGTCATGGAAGATTTGTTAAAGCTAAAGACTTCCTGCTGTGCCTTTATTAAAGCAAGGGCAACCTTTCTAAAAGAAAACACAATACTAAGGGGCAAGCTAAGAGCACATGTTCCCCACATTCACACACACACATGCAAACGCGGGTGCACATACACACACAGAAACACATACCCAGAGTAATACTCCACAGATAAGTACTTCTGGAACTGTATACAAGATTCAAGTTTTTAGGATCATACCCTATATAAATTAATAACACTGTTATATTTAAGACATGCATCCCAGTATAAATGCAATTGTACTGTTTGATCCAAACATGTGAATAAAATTTCTTCATTATTGTATGTATTATTGCATTCAAATTCTCAGTCATTTAAGAACACTCAGAAGAAAAGAGTAAACAGGAAAAAAACATAAAATAACATGTGTTATTCAATATAAAGAGAACTGAAAAAAATATTCTAACAGTGACTTTAAAATAGAAAACAACTTCTTCAACATTTGCTTTCAAATCCCAGTGGCACCGTTTATAAAAGTTAATTTGATCAATTCCAAATAAAAAGGATGTTCTAAAAATACTATTATTGGTTATAATATTTAGTCACATAGCCTATTATTGATATATAGTCTATAATATCTCCTGGAAATGTACAGCAACCACATTTTCTTTTCAGACCATTTTTTAAGGGCTCAGTATTTTTTTGCTTTCCTAAATAAGCAAAGTTATACAAAATGTTGAAATACCATTATAATCTTTTCCCCAATATATTATTCTCTAGATCATAGAGAATTTTATAGAATGAATGGGGGGGGGGGGACTTCATTCATGCACATGGACTAGAACAAGAAAAAAATAAATCCTAGCTTCTCCCAACATCTAACAAGTTTCTTCTACAGCAATTCTCTTTCCAGCTATTAAGAGCTATTTTTTACCTCTGCATATACTCGACATTCAACTGCCCAGCCGTTGATGGGAATATCAGCCTGCTTGTGCCTAAGAGCGTATCCCTTAGCAACACGGATCATTTCTTGGACCAGATCCAAACCGGTAATGCATTCTGTGATGGGATGTTCAACCTGCAAGGTTAAGAACTGTCAGTCAGTCAGTCAGTAACAACACAACTTTCTCATATCTCAACCTAATTAACAAAATTGGGTGGGGATTAATTTACAATATGAAATATAGATGGCCCTCTTTGTCACACGACGTACAGAAACTATATGACTATTATTTGTTGCAGAAAATAGATATATACAACAAAATCAAGCAAAAAATAATGCAGATAATGGCTAAAATAGACTGGATAGATGGATGGACAGATAAGAATACATTTGTTTTGGGGAAGTGACTTTAAAAAAGAGAACAACTTCTAATCTAGAAATACAAAAGCATTTTGACTGAATCTCAAAAAGCTGGCTGATAATCAACCCATTCTGCTACACTTAACATGGCATGTACAGGAGCAGCCTACAATCTTCCATAGAATCAGACTAGCTAAGTCTTACCCACACGCCTGCTTTCACTAACCTGTCCTGACAAGCAACGAGATTAGCGTAATCTTACATCAATGCAGTGTAGCAGAAATGAGCAGATGGATACTTCAGGGTTGTTGTTGTTTTTCCATACAGACTTATCTCTGTAGTGCTTAGCATGCATAATAGCAGAGCTGGACCAGTAGAATCACTGCATGCTCTCAACAAATAGCTGCTAATAACTCAGGATGATGCTGTCATGGGAATACCCTCACTCCCAGTTAAGCCAAAAAGGAGAGGTTGTGCAAGAGTTGCTCTGACTAGTAAGACAGATTTATATAATGTATATTTAACTTTGCAAATGTTTAAATAATGACAAAATAAGTACACTTAAAGAGCAATTTAGCATAATAAGGGAGGGAGAGAGGAAGGAAGGAAGGAAGGAAGGAAGGAAGGAAGGAAGGAAGGAAGG
>BLBF01000073.1:29116188-29142547 GCA_015471245.1 Laticauda colubrina
GAAGGAAGGAAGGAAGGAAGGAAGGAAGGAAGGAAGGAAGGAAGGAAAGAAGGAAGGAAAAAAGGAAGGAAGGAAAAAAGGAAGGATGTAATAATTTGGTGTTATTGTAAAGTGCTATTGCAGCTGAAATACTATGTCTTTGAAATACTATGTCTTAAAAAACACTATTTCACAAACATTTATCCATTAAGAGTTGTCATACTTCATGCATTTGTGACACAAAAAAGGTCACTGAACAAATGAAGTATTTGTTTGAAGTACATAATTGAAGGATAACATTTTGTCGGATGTAATATCTCCATAATGGTCTTTGCCAAAAAAAGGAGTAAAATTAACAGATGGCACTTATAATTAGTTCTCTGTGCATTTAAAATTTTACACCACCATATTTTAAGATAACTTAGCTGTTTCAGTACCATCACTGAAATAAGCCCCATTCTATTATATTAAAATGAAGGTTTTATGATATGATTAAGATGCTTCCTTTAGGATTCAGTGTCAAATACTTGATACGTTCCAGGTATATCAATCTTATTAAGACCCTTGATGAATTGCCAAGAAAATTCTTCATCTACACTGAAGCTCTGTCCTGTCAAATATGTAAATTATCAACATATTTATTTTCTCAGGAAATGTGGCTTTTTAAAAATCTTTTTAAAATAAATGTAACTATTGAAACTTTTTTCAATATATCTGAAACTTCTGAATCATTCTAATTGTGTCATTTTGTTGTATTTTTTAAATTGAGTTTTCTTTCTAATATGAAATATAATAACTTTACCATAGTTACCATAAAGTATTGTTTCATTTATTTTATGGTCAAGCTAGGTAGAAACTCATTCTCAAAGCAAAATATTTCTGCAGCTTTAATATTTATCAACATTTATATAATTAGTTTAATCACTGTCTCTAAAAACCTTACTGCCTGTTCCATCAATATGGTTTCTTTTAAAAAGCAGTTATAAAAGAGTGGGGAAGCAAAGTACATGCAAAAACAGTTGGATATTTCAACAATAAAATCATTTGATTGAAACAATAGTTAATTGTCTTTTTATTCTATGTTTATTTTCCTACTAAGAACAGCATACACACACTGTCATTGTTATTTCAACAGTGAATTTATTAATTTTTGCATTTTTATTTTTCTATTTCCAGCAGCCATTTTCCATCAGATTATAGCAAATTGGAAACCGTAATTAACTCTTACAAGAGTTAGGCTCCACCAGATTCTGCCTTTTTTCCAGCTGTCATGAAACAGCTAATCTACAAGGGTACAGTAAAGGGAAGAATTAAAGCCCCCTCTATCAGGTCAGGAAAAAGATTAACAATTTTCTTTTCCTCTATTCTTTCTAGCTAGTCTTCATAACAATCAAACATGACTGGTTTAAAACCATGCTTACCATCTTTTGCACATTGTACTAAGTTATACATGTCTGACATGAGAAAAAAATCTGGTTTAAATCTACTGCGAATATTCAGTTTTAATTCTGAACAGAAACACAGAGGACCAATTGTTCAAATTTGTCTCAAAATTCTCTATACTTGAATAGACCATGAAAGTGAAATGCTAACTGCAAAGGGACACGCTGAATCTGACTGAAGTTAATATAATTTAATACAGCCATCATATTAAAGCATATGCCAACACCAAAAGCAATGCTTTTGTCATTCTTCTTAAACTACATTCATGTTGGAAAAGTATTTATGAAACCTTTTTGCAATTCTCTTTGTAGCCTTATTCAATAGAAAAGACATTTCCTTATACTTTTGTCAGAATTTTTTCTATTCTAAGGGAAATCCTGTCCTTTGTAATGTTTGGGTGGAAGGGTGTAACTGTTACACACCAAATAATCAACATCCACTCTTCCCCAAGTGTTGTTTGACGTACCCATTTCAAACCAAGATTGCCTCAGAGCTCATCCTGTTTCAGTAGTGTTAAATCATGTAACATTGTTCCAAAGAGAATGAGAGATACATACTGCAATTATTTTACAAAGAAAAAAAAACACAATTCAAATAAAACACTTGCCAAAGAGAAAGAAAATTGCCATAACAAACTCTTTCTTAAATGCTTGGAGGTTTGTCTGCCAAAAATGCTTCAGCTAAAGATCCATTGCAGTATTCAGGTGCTGAGATGATCATATTGGCTGAAGTTTGCATATCAAGTGTCAGCCCCTTTGAGGCACACCAGGCCAAGAAACAGGCACCAAAACACATACCAAAAAAATCCACTTTATTGATACAGGCCATAGCAACAAAATCTTTAAAGCCTGACAGTGTTGCTCCTTCCCTCTCTCTAAAATCAAAGAAAATCAAGGTGGAACAATTTGAGTTTCTTTCTCACATCTTTCCATTTTCTTGTTGAAGTCCTCCCAACAGTTATTGATTATTTTATTCAAGTCCATTTCTGTAATCCTCTACATCAGGCCTGTCAAACTGGTGGCCTGCGTGCCGGATATGGCCTGTGCAGACTACGCCCACCCCAGTTCCATAAAGGCAAAAAACATCACAATTATGTCATGATCCGGTCCATGACGTAATTGAGTTTGACACCTCTGCTCTACATCAACAGAAGACGAAACTGTTTGTGGCATCTTAAACATTTGTCCCCCTATAAAGCCGTTCTGCTTACATTTTTCTCTTTTTTTTCCCCCTCAATCCAAATGTTTTACCATCTTTACCATTCTCACATTTCTAATCAGTCTTAGGCAAATGTAGGTAACCAATACCTTTATGAATCATATTATTCTGTTAAAAACTATTTGAATAATTTGATTTTTTATATTTGTGTCAATCTTTGTTTTCAAAAGGCAATTTTTCTTTAAAAGAAACTTGTGAGTATAGTTATTGGTAAAATAGCCAAAATCAAGGATCTCTCAAAACCCATTCAGAGAGTATATCTAGCTAAAGGATCAGTACAGAAGAACATTTTTCATTTGTACATTTTCATATGTAGATCAAATGAGAATTTGGCATTATGTTTCCAGTATAATACATTGCTCAAACAGTTCTGAATATTTGTGTGTACGTGGCTAAATGGTAATGACACATGGACCAATGCTAATTGCCAGATCAGAATGGCAACAGCTTCTAATATCAGTTTTTATGCAATATTGTCATTTTCTTTGCAATAGGCATGCCTCCCATATCGTATGTATCATATGTTATCTGTTGTTTTCTAGCGTCAGCATAGCATTACTACAGTAAAGAAAAATGGGTGATCATTAAATGAACTAAATTAAAAAGCAAGAAAGAAATACAACATAAATTGAACTTGCTCCTAAATAAATATTTTTTTAAAAAAATTATAACTAATTTTAAAAGAGGGTCTCTGCACAAGGGATTAAAAAGGAGAGCCATCTATAATGCAGCCACTAATAATATAGATAAGGCAGTATTCAAGAAAAAGAAATGCCAAACACCAAACTTAGATACTAGTGGGAGGAGGAGAAAACCCCATTCAAAGTGACTGTCAGCAAAAACACATCTGCAATGTTATAATTGTAGAGTTAAATGGGGAGGGGGGTCATCGGGATTTTAAAATTTGATTCTTTGTGAAAGAAAACAAAAAGAACGACTAGATATAGGTCTGCTAAGTGACATCAAACTTGAAGGCTGGAGAAAAGTGACAAATCAACTGGGAAAACTGGTGATGAGGCCAATAAGATTGCTACTCACCAACTTCAAACTGAAACACTAATTAGAGGCAATATGCAACCAAGACAGAAAAATTAGAGAAATGTACTTGACAAACATTCTAATTAAAGGTTAGTATATTTCTGATAAAGTTGGAAAGAACAAATCTTCTCAAATTGTCTAAACAACATTTAAATAATCTTTCTTTCCAACTATAGTGGTTTCTCCATCTGGAAAGGCTTTCGCTTCCATTGTTCCCTAGTGATCACAATGAAATAGTGAAAAAGACATGAAGCTCAAAATAGCAAATAAAACAACAAACCCTTGCCATTGCAAAAGAAATACCAGTAAGCATCAGAGTTCATCTTTCCGACACTCTTCTTTCTCAATACAGGCAAACATATTATAAAATCCAATAACAATCTACAGCAAACCATTGCTTACTGGCAGTCCTCATTCTACAACCATTCACTCAGTGACCATTCAAGTTACCTGAGTGCTGAACAAATAGTGATTACAACTGATTCTTTGAGTTCCGGCCATCCCAGCACTTCCATGGTCACATCATCACAATCTGGATGCTTGGCAATTGGCTTCCAAATTCAGTTAGTTGCAATGCTGCATGATCACATAATTATCATTTGTGACCTTCCCTGCTGGCTTCCCCAGAAACTTAATGGTAGGAAAATTTGCAAGCCTCTGGAGTAGGTGTCCCCCATTCATGCCCTCTCCTCCAGTCCCTCTGAGCTTGTACCACACCAACCACTCGCATATCTTACAATTTCCTGCCATGATTGCCATTGACTTTGATTGTGGAAAGCGGGAAGAAAATTGCCATGCCTAATCACCATGGAATTCAGTTAAAAATGGGAATTGGAACTCATTTACAACATTGCATAACAATGAAAATTTCAGTCCTGATTGTTTCCATAAGTTGAGAACTACCTGTACTATTCCAATCGACTATGAACTTGCACTTAACAAAAACAGAACTGTTAGAACAACCTCTTCACTAGCAAAGCAAGAAAGGAAGTTAAATGAACATTGTCACCATACATTCCTACAGCACACCATTTAGAACATTTAACTGAGAGGAGGGGCTCCAAGTAAAATCAAACTTGAAAAATATTTTTGACAATAAAAGTTATTGTGAACAGAGGTCTAGCAACTTAACTTAGTGTTTAAATGTCTCAACTTAATGCAACAAAGGTATTTAGGATATGTTTCTAAAGTCATGGTAACCTCCTTCCAAGGTTATTGGCAGAACAGAAACTATCTACTTTATAGTGTTTCAATAAATGAGAGAACACATGATTGACATAAACATCCCATGTGCTCTGGAACAGAAGTACTTAGTCATTACTTTTATCTACTACCAAGATTTAAAAATTAACTAAAATATTATTTTTGAACAGATTTCTATCATAAATATATATTTAGAAGAGGAAATCTACCTCAGACAAAGTATTTTCTTCACGGTTGGGTTTGAAGGAATTGAACAAACAAACTGAAATACAGTCATGCATATTTTTTAGCATTACAAAATCATTTCTAATCCCACCTGAATCGTAAACACATTCCCCTCTCCTCCCATCTTCTCTATCCCACGTACCTGCAGTCTGGTATTCATTTCCAAAAAATAGAAATTTTTTTTTGAATCTACAAGGAATTCCACTGTTCCTGCTGATGAGTATTTTACAGCTCTGGCAAGAGCTACAGCCTGTTCTCCCATAGCTTTACGAGTTCTGGAATCCAAGAAGGTACTATGTATACAAAGAAAATGGGGGGAGGGGAAGTAGGGGGGGAATAAATTCTGTAAAAATAAATTTGACTATTTTATGCTTTTTAGAAACTGAAATATAAAAGAAAAAAGGTAAAATAATAATTATGCTTGCTTAACGTACATTTAAAATTCTATAGACCAGGGTTCCCCAACTCCCAGACTGCAGCTTGTTTGGAACCGGGCTGCACATGCATGAAGCTTTCCTCAGTTGAGCTGTGGCTGTCCTGTTTGTGCACAAAGTGCCCCTCACACAAATGGCTACCGCTTGCGCTTGTGCGCAAAGCTCCATTTGTGCATGGGATAGGTGCACACGCCTGCTGCTCACATAAATGGAGCTGCACATGCCTTTGCATGCCCGTCTGCCATTCTCAGGGAACAATCCCCTTTCCTCTCTCCTCGCTTGGCTGCCAAGTCAGAAAGGTTGGGGAGCACTACTATAGACTATTTGCTCACTACACAGTATATATTCCCCCAAGGGACAGATGCTTCCTGTCACAAACAAAAAAGCAGATACCCCCAGTGATTTTTTTTTTCTTTTTTCAGAAAGAAAGAAGTTTTGCTCATTTTGAGAACTACAGGCAGAAGTCTGAGAAATGCGGCCAAGAAAATCATGAGATTAGTTATGGAATTGTTTCCAGCAGCCTCTGATTAAAATTTGATGTTTCCAAAGTGGACTAGTCCAAGAAAATTGAAGCAAAGAAACAAATGGTTGAAATAAAGAAATGAATCCTATATTCACATACCTGTATGCTATACAATCAAAATATGGCTGTATTTGAAATTATTTCAACTCTTGTCTTTTTATCTTTTAATTACTAGAAAGGCTGTACGCTGTGTACAAATTATGCCTGTTACATGCCAGGCTTAGTAATAGGACTGATTATTTAAATAATATTTTAGTCCTTTAAAATGCAAACACTATAGTATTATTGCACTAGATAGACAAATCAATGAAATTTTCTTTCACAACTTTTACTGAATCACTACAATAAGTTTAGAAGAAAATATGAGGCACAGCTATAATTTACATTCTAAGAATTTTAAAAATACTCATGAATTAAAAAACATTACTATGTTTATGACTTAGTATATAAAAGTATGAAATATGTCCAGTTTGCAATGTTTTATGGAGACGTTTACAGTATACTTGCTTTTTGTACTTACAAATGAGTAATGCATTATAGAATATTTCAGAGAAAAATCTGAAAAGAAATCCCAAAGCTTCAAACTGAATTGCCATTTCAACTTTAGCCAATAACACTGTATCTGATATCCAATGACAGTAACAGCTTGCATTTTAAATTATTGTCTCAACTTTACTCCAAAGCTGAAAGTTTTAATTTTCTATTTTTCTTACTTTGATTCATCTGTTTACACAGCATGGTTCCTCTTCATTCCATCCTGAGCACAGCTGTTCTTCTGCCTGAGAGTACAGTTGTGAAGCCCTCTTGGGATTGACTCTCAAGACTGCTCCCCAGCCTGCAAGTCTCCTCACTACAGGACACTAAATATATCATCTTCCAGAGGCCAAAGGCATATCAGCTCAGAAAAAATATATACCCTGGCAATGTCTTTTCATTGTTTTCTTATCGTACTTCAAAACACTAAAAAGTTTTTATTTACCTTTTCAAATGTTCCCATTTCTCTACCAAACTATGCCTAAGACACATGAAGTAGATCAGATATGTAGATTTTTTTTTTTCATTTAAAAAGTGCAATCTCATAATTTGTAGCTATTCTCATCTACCCCTATTCAATGCAAGGACCAACAAGTATGTTACTATGCTTCTTATATTAGTGTGGTAAATCAAAGAAACATAATTATCTGAACAGCAAGATAATCAAAGAATAAACTGTGCAACAGAAGGTATTTCCTGTGTTCAAAATGGTTTTAAAATCTGTGTTTATTAAGTTTCCATAAAGGAGCCAGGCAACATAGAGGAATAAAGATAAATAAAGTCAGTATGCCTGCTCATCAACTAAGAAAATAAAATACACTAGTGAAGGAAGGAAAAACAAAGAAGGGACATAGCAGTTGGATAAATAAAAAGGAGTATTATTTCAAAAGGATCTGCAATATTCACAGCACTCTTGTTTTCTTAAAACATCACTCCTGCATATTCAACCTTTACCTCAAAGAAATAGAACAAATCATATCTTAGTGCAGCGGTCCCCAACTATTATGGCTTGGCAGCCTGGCAGGAGGAAAGAGAAACCAGCCCGCTGCTTGCACAAGCTGTGCATGCGCATGCACTGGCCAGCCACTCATGTGGCCCGGTTCCAACAGATCACAGCCTAGTAGTGGGCTGCAGCCTGGGGGTTGGAAACCCGTCTTAGTGAACAATGTACATGCAGAGAATGGATTTATGACAAATTCACCTCCTTCTTCATTAGTATGTGCAAGCCTACATCCAGAGAAACCTTTATGAGCATACATACAAGGGCAATTCTGTCATGCATCAGCAGTTATCTGAATCATGACTTCTTTTCATTTCTGAAAGAACTGCTTCTGGAAGGAAGCAATTTACAGCTGAGTGAAAGGAAACATGATAGTCTGGACTGAAGGAGAATATCGTGTATGAACTATGAAAAAACCAGGAATTTCTCTGATAATTTTCTCTGAAATTTTCTCTATTGCAGTTCAATGGGAAGCTTTAATAAGGCACTAAGGTTTTATTCATTTAAAAAGTGATTAGGAAATACAGCATCTCTATAATACTATGGAAAAATCATATAAGAATGTAATTCTATTTTCTGAAATTATCTGCTATTATTTATTGTTAAAAGTACTCAAGCAATTAAAAAGCTAAAATATAACATTTTTATTCTGAAGGAATCAGAAGCAATAAAGAAATCTCTCATCAAAAGATTTTCAGGCAACAAAGCATTATCACCAAATAATATTGCAATCATTAAAATATAGCGGTTTACTCATTTAAATTTTTTTCAAGCTCATTAAAGGACTTCAGATTAGCAACCAGTTCAATGATCCTTGATTTCTATTAACATTAAGTTATACAATTCAGTTTTAGCACTTTATTAAATTTTCTTTATGCTCATAGAAGAGTACACTGCACTCACCTTGGTGCCTCTTCAATAACTTTCTGGTTTCTTCTCTGAATTGAACATTCTCTTTCATTCAGCCATAATGCATTGTCATGTTTGTCAGCCAATACCTAATAAGAACTCAGGGTTAATTTTAAAAAAAAGTACATTCATTCTTTACCTCAAGAATCTACTAGTTTCAGTGAAAATATTTCATCAATAGTATTACAGAGCATTTATTTGAATTAATAATCTATCTGTTCTTGTCCTATCCAAGTAAGGAAAAGAATAAATATTACACTTTATATTCAGTTTAGGGTTTTTTTCCATGAAAGAAATACTGTAAAAATAGGAAATATGCTAGAAGGTGATTGAGGAGTTTGACCTTGAAAAAAATTGAATAGACTCCAGCATCTTGCTTAGTCAGGTTCACAGTGGTAGAACACTAGGCTTGGTCATCCAAAGAAAGGTGGGGAATAGATGATGAACAAATACTACAACATAATGATGAAATATGTGCTCCTTTTGTATATATGTGGTGATATCACACACAACTTTTGTTTACCATCCTGACTGATGAAAAGCCTGAAGAAATCTTTCAGACTCTTTTGGGACACTTACTAGATGATACACTATTCACAAGACCTACTGACCACATTATATATTTCTTCCTTATAAGAAGAAAACCACAAGCTCAGAGAACAAATTTCTACCCTCAACTGATTTAAAAGGCATTGTCCTATTACGGATTATTTATCTTTTTCCTACAGCAAAAAAGGTTGCCTATCCTTTTCTTGTGATATTGGTAAAAAACTGATAACCAAAACAACCTCATCCAAAAGAAAAAGCTTTTAAAATTTGTATTTGAAAAATAGTTTACACACTACAGAGTCAACTCCTATTAAGGAAAACATTAATTTAAATCTTTTTAGACACCTTTGTTTCTAGGTACAGTAGTTTGTAACATTACATCATTTGAACAAAAAGGAATAATAATGGGACTATTTTGCCAAAATAAATTATGTTAAACTGGTTTTCTTTAATTTCAATGTTCTATAATACAAAGTGTTAGATTAAGTTACTGAGTGGCTTTCAATTCAACAACCTTTCTTTATATACAAATATTCTCAGGTTAAAGTTCTTCATTTCCTTTAGCATGAAAAATCATTCCTACTAACTTAATAATAAAGGACACTACAAAGAAAAAAAGAACTCATCAAAACCTAGATAAGAACTCTACACTGAAAGTTGAAAGAGAAGAACACAAACCTGAATTTCTATGTGGCGAGGATTATCAATAAATTTTTCTATTAACAACCGATCGTCACCAAAACTTGAAGCAGCTTCTTGAGATGAAAACCTGAAACCTTCCCTTTATAATCAAGAAAAGAAATCCATTTAGAAATATGGACAATATGTTATTTCTGCTTAATAAAAGACTAAGAATCCCTGCATGTAGAAATAGCTTTGGATTAAAAGGCCTCAACTGCTGAAAGTACAATAATGGGTACATTTTGATTTTATAGGCATAAATGCCATGATTCATAAGTATTACAAAAGAAAGCCAGTTATAGCATGTTAAATCTTAAAAAAAACACTGCAGGTGGTACCACCTACTCATCCTTAACTGATTTGAAAGAAAATAGGCAGTGTTCACCCTGTCACTACTTGCGCAAGAAATTACAAGGAAAATTGACAGGCTAAACTAAGAAGTCAAAAACATTCTGAAAAAGGCAACAGCAAATCACTTTACCAATAATGTTCAGATAAAATTATAATGAAGTCATCTGCATCCCGTGGCATCTGCAGGACAGGAGCATTAAAACCAATAAGATGGCATACAGATTGTTACAATAGAAGCCCCATCCTTTATGTATGTGTGTCGCTGTCATACAGTGGGTCATATTCAAAAGGTATAGCTCTTGCATTCCAACTCTGCATCCTGCCAGTCTCCTGCAGACATCATCATCCGTTACCTCAATATATAAATGTCACATTGGAATACTCAAAACTGCAGACCTACATTTGTACAGTAAAAGGAGTATTATCCTCTCATCACCTAGGAGTTTATATATTTGGGTTTTTTTTATGCTATTTATTTCTTAAGGTAGGTTTTTACATTTTATATGTGTTAGTTTTACATTTGGGGTTTTTATTCTATTATTGTGTGTGACACAGAGTTGCTTTTGGTGAGATGGACAGCTATACAATATGATTAATAAATAAAATCAATAAATAATAGTAATAATTTCTTAAAGTTGTATTCCAACTTTCTCCAAATCACTCTGAGTAGCTCACAACAATGAAAGAAATTACAACAAAATCATTAGAAGATCAAAGTGCCCCATACCAGATGGAATGAAGCAAGGGATCTTACTCTCCCTCTACTAAAGATCTGGGTGAACAGCTGGTCTTTACTGCTGTTCTGAACAACAGCAATCCAGTTCTCAGAGGAACCTCATTCCAGAAGGCAAGCATTAGTACATAGAAGGTATGCTTCCAATGTTCTTTTAGATCAAGGGTCCCCAACCCCACAAACTGGTGCTGGGCTGCAGCCCATTTGGACCAGTCCATGGAAGTGGTGGACAAGCACATATGCATACGGCTGCATTTGTGAAAGCGGTGAGCACATGCATACAAAACCATCCCCTCTTCCCCTCTCTTCCATTTCTGCTGATCCGCAGAATCGGAAAGGTTGGGGAATGCTATTTTAGATGACACTAAAGGAATCCAGCGTGGATTCTGTAAGAACAAAGTGGCCAACCAGATAATATGGGAGGCTGGTAGGGATCAACAAATCCCTGATAGGTCGGGATTTGTTCATTTGTTAATAAAAAAATATTGGCTGCCCTTTACAATCATAAAATATAAAAACTGTATAGGATAAAAAACATAAATAAGTTAATACAAAAAGCCATGCGGCTCAATGAGGAGAATGAGAGCAAAGTGGTAGGAAGGTGGGATCTATTGTTAATCTATCAACCACCTTCATTCTGATGCTTCCTCGTTATAGATAACAGCTAGCACCTTGAATCACTCCTGGAAGCCAAATGGCAGCCACTGAAATTTCTGGAACATGAGGTATATACATCATTGCTTGCATTGCGACATTCTAAACCATTTGAAGCTTCTGGATGGTTTTCAAATCAAGGTTATGTTGTGGACAATCCACAAGATAATTGGTCATGAGTGGCTATCTGAACAGTCCCCAATCTAGGAAAGGGAGCTCCACATGAATTTGTGCAAATGCCTCCCTGACCATAGCTGCCACACTGCAAGCTGAGAAAGATCCCCAGATTGTACACCATCCTTGAAGGGGGAAGTACTACTCCATCTAAAGTCAAAGATGGAAGGGGCATTTTATCATGCATGGTGGATTTGGGGGGAAATGAAAAGATATTGGACACCAATGCATATGGTGATGCAGAGAATTTTAAAAATTAACATTCAGATGAAACTGAACTTTTCTTATTGGAATTTACAAACACTCAACTAGAAAAGTCTCATGGACAATTGGTTTTAATATGATAATTGCAGGGAAGCTATTATATGCACAAAAATAGAAGTCTGTAGAAACATCAATAAGAGAGAAAATTATGAAGAAGGCTGAGATTGCAGAAATGGCTAAATTGATTTGTTTGATTAAGAAGAATACAACCACTTTTTAAAAAGACTGGAAACCCTTTAAAGACTTCTTGCTGAAAATAGATAAAAATAAACTACTAATTTGGGGATTAATTAAAATATTTATGGGAAGAAGGTAACTATAATATGCAATATGGAAGGGTATAGATGATAATTATTATGTTTGTAATTGCTAACCAGAAGTTACTTATTTAGAAATTTGTCTCTCTTCTTAATACAAAGTTATTTTTCACTTTTCCTTTACATATTTATAATCTTTTTATATTCCTTCTATGCTTCTGTAGTTCTTAAAAACTTTTTGAAATCTTTGAATAAAATTTTTGAAAACATATTTTATTTTAAAAGTTCTATTCAATCACTTAAAAACCTCAATAATAAAAATCATAACTGCAGCAAATGAAGGATAATACATACATTTAATTTACCCAATACTCTATACCAATGCACATGAGGAATCTCTATTAAATTTATAGGACATATAAAATCTACTGCTAACTCCAAGATGTCTCTCTTTTTGTTCATAATATGTTAACCTGCTCTCCTCTCTCATGGTATATGATCCATGGAGGAAGGAAATTGTACAAATGCAAAAACCATTATAAACCTTAACAAAAACGTTATTTGATAATAAAAAAGAAATAAACAGTTGCCTGGGAATTTCTACATTTTAGGGAAATGTTCATATTTAATATCTATATAAATGAAAAATCTTTCAGATCAACATAAATTAGCATATCAAATTATTGGCTTATTGACCATAATCTACATTACTTTTTAAAAGTTTCTAATGTGCATTTTTTCCCTAGCCGTTTAAAGATAACTTCATCAATCACATTTCTAAACTATAAAATAAAATTAAAACTCCAATCAAAATCATTTAGGGCCATCAACTGGTAAGTCAACTCCAGGTTCAATTCCTTTCAACTGCAGAAATGAGTTTGTTGATGAATGATCCCCCTTTTCTTTCTCAGATACATAATTAAACAATGCGTGCTTGAGGGTATGAATAAAGTTGATATGTACAAAATACTGATTGGATATCCCCTTAAAATATACAGAATCCTAGTGTTGACAAAATAACTGTTTTCTTGTTATTATTAATTTCAGATAATTATCAATCATTAACCACAGGGTTTTCAAACTCAAGGCCTGAAGGCTGGTTCCAGCCCGTGGGGTGCTTAGATCTGGCCCACAGGGCCACCCTGGAAACAGCAAAGGATCAGCCTGCAGTGCCTCTGCCAGTGAAAAATGAGCTTCATTTTTGGCTGCTACAGCCTCCTGCAGCCCTCTGTCAGCAAAAACGGAGCTTGGCCTCCTGAGCTCCGTTTTCGCTGGTGACTACCACAGGTGCCCCTGACACAAGTAATGTCAAGCTGGCCACGCCCACTCTGACCATGGTCACTGAGCCCACCGAGCCAAATATAATCCTGATGCGGCCCTCAATGAAATCAACTTTAACATCCCTGATTAAGAAGATAAAGCCAAAAACTTTTTGCAATAATGTTACTGAAGATATTGAAAATTGGTGAAATCAGCAACCAGGCTTGCTAGGATTCTGAAGAAGAATATGTTAAACACTCTCCTCAGTTGACATGCAAACTGATATGAGGTTGTGAGGAAGCTATTTGTGGCTTTTCCCAATGTACACACACATACTTCCCAGCAGCCCCATCAACTCGAGTCCTCTCTCCAAAATTGTAGTCAAATCCTGTTTTAGTTACTGAAAATATTTGAAATTCAGCAGTCATTTTCAAAACTAATTGGACAGTGTTGGTGAATAAAGCAAATTGTGTAAACAATTAATCAGCTAATGTCATTATAGGATTTGTTTATTTACATATGCAACACCTTTCTATCACACTGCAATCAAAAATGACTCTCAACAGCTTACAAACTATAAATAGAAATAATTTACCACAAATAAAAGGAGCACAACAAATATTAGCAACAAAAGCTGTCAAAAAAAAAAGACTGAAAGTAAAACAAAAAAAAAAGGATGGCATCATATACCTTATACAGTCAAGCGAAAGCTTTATGAAACCATTCCATTTTCAAATTTCCCCCAAAAAAATTTAGCAAGAAGGCAGCTAGCCTGATTTCAATCAAAAGGCTGTTCCATGGTATCAGTGCTGCCACACTGGCTGGGTGGACTGGACATTAATATTTGAACTACTATAAGTCCATGTATATGTCATGCGCTAAATAAAATAAGTGCTGCCACAAAAAAGCTGTGCCATTTTGCTCCAGGCTCCCAAACTTCTGGAAAATATGGAATTAATGTAACTAATTTATTAATAAAATTACAGAATAATAGTTGAATCATACGGAGAGAGAGAAAAAACTTATATATGCATATATTCAAAAGTCCTCTATAAGAAAGTGTTAAGGTATACCAGGGCATTTCCCCCCATGTTAACATGTTAGCTATTCTGCAGGATCATTTCACCATGCCCACAGTCATACTGATTGGGAAAATGAGACTTCTAGTTGATCATCCTTGGAATGGAGCACCACAGACCACAAACAGTGTTTTATCACTAAATGATGCAGCTGTTAAATGGGTTGCACCCAAGTTTATGATCTTTTTTGCTGCGGTTATTAAGCAAGCCTTGTGGTTGTTAAGAGAATCCTGCTTCCCCATTGACTTTATTTGCTAGAAACCCCGAAAACATCATAAATAGTAATCACATGATTCCACAATGCTGTAACCGATGTATATACATGCCAGCTGCCATGTACCCAAATTTTGATCACATGATCACACAAATTATTGATTGGTCATAAGTAACTTTTCTCAGCACTGATATAATTTTGAAGAATCATTTAATGAATGGTCATCAGTCAAGCACTACCTGCAATAGACTGCTTAAATAAGAGCAAAAACTTGTCCATTTTCTGTTAAATGCTAGTTTATCATAGTTTATGAGAGCTTTAAAAAGAAATAATGCCATCATTGGATTTGAAAAGAGATGTAGTCATCAAAACTGATTTCTGGACAGCATCTCACCTGGCTTCTTCATCATTCCATGCAACTCTCATGCCTTTTCCACCACCACCTGCCGAAGCCTTGATCATCACAGGGTAGCCTAGCAGCAGGGAACAATTAAGACAGAAATTTAAATTTTGATCATACATTTATGACAACTGACCACATGTTCAATGACAAGGTCAATAACAAGCTTATTAAAAAGCTTTCTGCTGGGAAGAGGAATTTAAGCTGCATTATCTGTACAGTGCAGTTGTTTTAATGACAGCAATCTCCTGAATTTAAGTTTATCAGATTGAATTACAACAACCAATAAAACACAGCATTTTAATAAATATCTAAAGCACTGTCTTTTCATTAAAAGATCCGCAAATAAGCAAAACCATTTTTTAAAGAAATTGTAAATCACGTGATCACCATTTTTACCCTTCCCAGCCAGCTTCCAACAAGAAAAGTCAATGGAGGAAACTAAATTTGCTTAATGATCACGAGTCACTTAACAACTGCAGTAATACAACTGTGGCAGGATAGGTCATAAAATCAGATGTGACTTATTTAATAATTGCTTTACATAGCAATGAAAATTCTGGTCCAAACTGTGTTGTTAAGTCAAGGACTACCTGTACTGTATTTCATTCAGCTACCATTCTTCTATTTACTTACATTGGTGATTGCTACCACATAAAGAATGACTTTCAAGATTTGATACCATCTGATCTTACTTTATTAAACATAACTTTTCAGAATTTGTGTTCTTAAAAGGAGTTGAAAGAAAAAGAGTTGGCAAGCACTTCACCTCACAAGGAATATTATGTATTAAAGAAGATAATTAGTTCTATGAAACAGAATGATAAGATTATAGCCAATATATACTATGAGATTGTTATATATGATGGAAACTCTCAGGGTTTTTTATTTTTACCTGTATTCATTATCATTGCTGAAGCATTATTAGATGAAGAGTTAAGAAATGTCTATCTTTTTTTTGGCTAATGTTATTTCCAACTAATAAAATTGTTGGCACAAAGTTAGTTAGACCCAATTTAAAATTTGACAGCAGTACATAATTTTGAATACAGATTTTATGTGATTTGGTTATTAAGCTTCACGTTTTTATCTTGCGCTATGTCAACTAAATTTTCATGGCAAAAAAAGATTCTTACATATACATTGCTGTATAGAAGTTTTGTGTCATTCCTACATAGAAACTTGCTTCTGTATCATCTGAGGATTTTAGCATGAATTGCTTATTTTTATGAAGTTTAGATCTAGAATTTAACTTGGACATTCCAAATTATACTGGGGTTCTTTCTGACTACCTAGTGGCAACTCTAAAACAAGCATAGAAATTGTTTGCAAAATAACTGGTGCTGATGCTAAGGATCCTGACTCCGGGACAATTTCATGAAGTACAATAGAAAATATTTACTTTTATTTATAACCCTTCTCTCTACCAAGACCGGGAGACATCTCTGACATCAATGGAGCCGTAGAAATGTAAGAAATCTCTACAGACTGTATTAATCAATCAAGAAACAATGAATCAGAATGTGATATAGTGTGTTCTCTACAATCTTTGGAGCACTTCAACATTTGTCATATGTGTATTGGGTAGAAAATTGAATTGAGTGAATTAGAGATTAATCACTATTTTGCATGGGCGCACTTCATGCTGGATGATTATTTTTAGGAAATGAAAAAGCACCAAACTTTGGTGTTACTTCTTTCCTCAGTCCCTTTACATATCAATACAAATTGCATGAAGCTCTGATCATTGCCAATATTATTACAACATTCCCCCCCCCCCCCCAGAATATGTCATTTAAATAAAACTAGAACTGGTGAAAAGATGCCTGCACTTTTCCTATTCTGAAAAAAGATATTATGAAGGTGGGCTTAATTTCTAAATCAAGGTTCCCCAACCCCCAGGCCATGTCCCAGTACTGGGCCACATCCCATTCAGAACTGGGCTGTGGAAGCAGCGGGCGAGCACGTGTGCAGTTCCATTTGCACGAATAGCAGGCATGCATGCCTACTGCTTCTGCAAATGGAGCTGCATGAGCATGCTCACTGGCTGCTCATGCGGAACCATTCCCTCTCCCCATCCCACCAATTCGCAAAGCCAAAAAGGTTAGGGAATGCTGCTCTACATAATTTGATTTGCTGAATAGACTTAGAGATGAAACCAATATCCTTAATTGGACAAAGTGCCAATTAATCTCCCCACAGAATCTGGCTTTCATTTATGCTCTGTATTTTGGAAAACTGAAAAAAATACACAGGAAACAGGAGAAGAACAAAGAGAACCTACCTAAAAATATCAAAGCAAAAGGTCCAGCTTATGCAAGGGGATAATAAATAATAACTGGGCTGATAATATTGATTTTATTTGAAATTCTGTACACAATTGTGGTTGTAGCCTTTCCTTTCTCCTGTTTCCATTTCCCCCAAAACTGCTTTTTGTACCTAGAAATTTAGCTTTGTTTCGGAAGAAAAATTCTCATTAAAACATTCCTCATGTGCAAGGTCACAAAGTTAGTCAATTATGTCTTACATTTCAAAACAACCATAAGACTTCTTAAGTTCTACATTTCTTAGTTTAGGGAAGGGGGAAAGGGATAGGGATAGAATTAGAATTAGAATCAGAATCAGAATTAGAATCAGAATTAATGACATCAGAGTCTTGGATTTTAAAAGAGCTGATTTTAATAAATTCAGGGAGAAATTGGGAAAGATTCCATGGATGAAAATCCTAAAGGGGAAAACAACTAAAGAATCTTGGGAAACTCTAGAAAGTATGATCATAGAAGTCCAGACCAGCACAATACCACTGAGAAAGAAAAACAAGAAATCCAAGAAGAAACCAGCATGGCTGCACAAAGATCTCTCTGGCAAATTGAAAGGAAAAAAAGGACAAATACAAAAAATGGAAAGAGGGACATACAACTAAGGTAGAATCTGCAAAGACAAAATCAGGATAGCAAAGGTTCAGAACGAACAAAGACTTGCAACAAAAGTCAAAGATAATTTTAAAAAAGGTTCTTCCAAGATATAAATAACAAGAAAAAAATCAAGGAAACAGTTGGTCCACGAAAGAGAGAAGACGGCAAGGAAGTAACAGGCAACAGAGAGAAAGCAAAACTATTTAACTCATTAGAATTATTTGAAGAGACCTTGGAGATCTCTAATCCAATCTCCTGTTCAAGCAGGGGACCTTAGACCATTTCAAACAAATGATTATCCAATGATCGAGCACCTACAACTTCTGAAGGCAAGCCATCTACTGATTAATTCTTCTCATGAAATTCTCCTTACATCTAGATTGGACCTTTATTTTATAATGTTCATGTTCTCCCTTTTCGTATAGGTTACTTAAGACTAAGAAATAACAATTGGACAAAGATTTCTGAATAAACTTTAGTCTCTCTAAGACACTATCACATAATATAGGCTAAGATCAAATATAAGTTTAAATTTAATTGGACTTATAGTCTCCATGCCACCTTAGCAGGTGGCAACATTTAGTCATCTTTGTCTTATTTCAGAAGCTAAGCAGGATGAGCTCTGGTTAGTACTTGGACATCCAGATCAAGACAGAACACTGCCAGCAAAACTGATGATTACTGTCACCATCAGAGAACTGCAGTTTTGAAGGAATGGTTACTTCTTACACTTCAAAATTTCAAATGGTTAAAAAAAATCTATTCTGTAAGAATGAAGTTGTCAAAACACAAGACAATGATCCAGAGAAAGATATTTCAAAACATGAACTCCACTCAATTTCAATAAGAATTCATGTTGTAAAACAAATAAGAAGGTTGTATTATTTTTAAAAAATCAAATTTGGAGGTACAATGAACATAAATTCTATCCTTACTTGTAGCTCACCAAAGTCTATATTGTATCACAGATCAACACATGGTTTTGGAAAAATTAGAGTAAGCACAATTATATCTGCTAAGAATCAGCAACTTATTTATAACACATTTTAGACAAACTCATGAAACACCTAATATTAAACAGATTAGGCCATCCTGTTTGCAACATAAATTGCTAAAATGACATTTATGTAGATATAAATATAGAATTAAGTTTTAAGGTGCAAAGGACATCTGCCAGTTCTTATAGCAATAGAGAATTTGAAAACCAAAAATCATGTATTCCAAAGAGATTCCTGATTAAATGGATAATTTAGTCTGAAAAGCATGCGCATCTCTTGCAGTCCCCATGTAAAGAAACCCTAACTTACCAATTTCCCTTGCAATTCGGACAGCTTCATCTGCATCCTGTAAAAGCAGGAAATTGGACCCACCATTAATCCCCATCAGTGCTGTTCAATGTCTCTGAGGCAATGATATATTATACTGCCTTCTTCAATACATTTAATGTTTGATTTTACAACCTTCTGACCCACTTCATTCAGAGAAATATAAAATTAATTCCAATGAAATGTAAATTTTACCTTGTCACTTGTATTACACAGCCCTTGAGCAATAAAGAATCACTTAGTGAAACAAAAAACAAGACTACAGAAGGATTACTCAAGTTGCTCAAATTATTGAATTTAGAAGGTTTCACTAAGAAGCAAAGATTAGAACACTAGGATTTGACAGCAGCCAGCTAATACCCTTTTTGTTTGATTTTTTTTTTAGTTTCTTTTTGTCTTCTTAGGTACCCTTGTATCATGTTGGCCTAGATATAGTCAGCAGGGGGAGTTGATTCTCTATTGTTTGGCTAAGCTTCAGCATCAACACAAGTCTTAGAAGATTCACAGAAAAGTTGCATAAATTGAGTGAAGGGTGAAGAATAATTCAAAAAGTAATCCAAATCTTAAA
This sequence comes from Laticauda colubrina, assembly GCA_015471245.1. NCBI lineage: Eukaryota > Metazoa > Chordata > Lepidosauria > Squamata > Elapidae > Laticauda > Laticauda colubrina. The sequence goes on from BLBF01000073.1 coordinate 29,136,119, forward strand.
TGAAACTTTTGACTCACAAACATTAATAGCATTTGGCATTTTAACAACAGAATACAAACTATTACCTCTACTTACTTTTATTTTAGAATTAAGATTCTGAATATGATACATGCGTGGAGAAAGTAACAAAACATAGTTCAATAATGATTAAAAGGGCATTATTGCTTCATTTTTCTATAGAGGATCCCAATCCCCAGTAGTTCAAACAAATTTTGAACTACAATCTTGAACAAATCCACAAGATCTCCTCCGACCACATCAATGAAGATTTCTGACACTCAACTATTCAAGAACAGCAACCAAAACTATGACCAACCAATTATGACTTAATCTGTAGGAACTGAACATTAAAATGAAAACTGATATTTTAAAACATTGGGGGTTTTTTCTATTGAACAAGAGTTCTCCTTGCCTCAAAGAAAGAGGGGGTGAAAGATTTTTGCTAATCAATCATTAAAACAAAATCATTTTAGTACCTACTGAGAGTGTGAGGAAGATTAAGGAAGCTGATACAGGAAATAGTTAGAAAATTTAATTTCCTTTCATTAACTATTCTCCTCTGCAAATAGTGCCTGTTAATTTCAAAGCAACCCTGAAACTAGTATCACTTGTGGGTATCTTTGTGTGTATGTGTGTTTCAAATAGGCACATCTATTAATGAGATTTTACAAACAAAAACTGCTTTTAAACTAAACAGAAATCCATCCCAAAAAGCAGGAAAGAATAAAATCAAGGTTTACTGTTACACCTTGTTGCTTTCCCTGCAGCCCCGGCAGGCACCAAGTTCTAGCTTAGAGGGACTTTTAAAAATGCATGAAAAGGGTCATTTAAGAATGTTAGTGATTTCCACACATTGAGTCTGAAGGTTCTTTGTTCCTGCCTGTGACAGTTATGTGAGAATACTTCCCCTTAATAGCCTCTCTGTCAGGAAGTGTTAAACCTGCCAAATACAGACAATTAGAGCCTCTTGAATAAATGCAGGAAGAGTGAGGACTAACGAAATGCCTGGTTACTGTAAGAAACTTTCATGTCTTTTTCTCCCCCAAAAAATCACACATAGCTTTATTATCAGAATTTTAAAGTTGAAGCAATCCAGTTCTTCCACTCTCTTTTGGTTACCTGTGAACCGGGAATAACTGTTTCAGACTTCAAGCCTGTAAGAAGTCAACTAGCTACTGTATGGCATTTACATTTCAAAGCAGCACTAAAATTACTCTTTATTACTCCTTTTATTACAAGTGTTAAGCTATAATTCCCAGCCTTCAAAAACAAAAGCTATTTCACTATTCTATCAACGCACTTTGTGAAAATATTAGAATCATAAATGTTCTTCCTCTAGTCAGAGCACATAGGTGCATCAAACCTACTCTCTTCTATGTAAAAGCCAGTCAATCTACTTCTGAAAAGAGAAAGAACAAACGGAAAAAGTTAAGAAGTCTTCCTTTATTATTTTCCCAGCATTTTTCTATCCGTGTTATTTTTTTTCTTCTTCTAAACATTCCCAATCACTGAGATATTAAGCTCCTATTTATGTCCTCTTGGTCGATAAACAAATCCAGTAAGAATCTCCAGAAACAGGAGTTTGAACTTAAGGCTTGGTACATGTTCTGAAAACCAAATAGAAAGATCTTTTCCATTTCTAATTCTTTTGCTCTAAGAATTAACTATGAAAAATATTTTTTCCTCCCCAAGCTTCGTTGCCATGCAGGGTCTGGATGTCTATATTATGCTGATATGGAGAAAAGAATAGTTACACTTTTTCCATCTTCTCCTTATGCTGCAATCCTAGATCACCTTATTACCCAGGTCCGACTTACAATTAGATTTCAAATTTAACATTGGTGCAAATAGCTCACTTCTTGGGGGAGGGAGGTTTTATAGGGAACAAGGGAGACAAACTAACTCTCTAGTTTGTTATTCCTCTGAAGATTATCACATTCCTTTGCCAAAAGGCAAAAGCTTAGGAAAATTAACATTTTTCTAAGTTTAATTGGCATATAAGTGGGGATCCTTAAAGAGGTGTTTATAAACTGATCTCCTTTCCTTGACACACAACCATACATACTTGCTGCATGGACACATCCAATGAGGTTCTATGGACTACCTTTAGAAAGATGAATCTCTTGAAAAAGGAGACACGAGACTTAATGCCCCAAATTATTCTCTCCTTGTGAAAATGTAAACAAATGAAATGACTTCAAGTGATGTACTCTAAATGTAGGCATGTACACTCGCATATTTTGTTCAGGTGAAGGGGGAAATATTTTATACATTCTCAAAGAAAGGCAGAACTAAAGAGATCAAGATTCTGAAGTCAAAATCAGCATCAGCATACATACATTTTATCTACTCTACAGAATAGATGGAAGAAAAATGACAGATAAATGTTAAACATTTCTACTGAAGCTAGAGTCCCCCAGTTTCTTTAAGACCCATTAATACTTATACATAGCTTCCATAACCAAATCTTTATTTTGGTTGCATTATTTGTTCAAGTAGTTATCTTAATGTCTATATACAACATAGGATCATATTTAGCATTTACAGAACACTTTTCAAATTTTATGCTTCATATTTTTTTTATGTCTGTACTACAGCCTTGGTAAGTAAGGTGGTATTATTCCCAAAGATGTCCTAATCTAAACACCAACATCAAAAAATATTGCAAAATTTATTTCATGATTGAAATTGGCCCGTTTGCAGTTCCATATAAAACAGTGCTGGCAAATTTTATGCAAATAGGTGTCCTGTAGCTATGGATTTGGGCCATTTTAATATCTAGTAATGGCTGTCATGGGAAATGTTTCGGACTGAAGGCCAAAGGTAGTGAAAAGAATAAATAATTCTTATATTGTTCAAAGCTATCTACACTCTCTCTCCAATAAAACAAAAATTAAATCCAGATTTTGCTTATTTATTTTTAAGTTTTTATATTGCTGCCTACTCACTCATGGTAACTCATAGAGGCTTACAGCAGATAAAAATATAAAATAAAAGAAATAACAATAATAAAATAACCCCCACCCATCATCCATCCTGAAGACAACACACACTCATACCAGCCATTTAAAGGACTCCATCCCACTCTGGGTTCATATTATATTTAAGTATCATATCATAACATGTGTAAGTATAAAATACTTAGCCAAAATCTACTACCTTTGTATTTTAAGTGCTTAAAGGTAGTAACATTGGAAAGGGATATGATCAAAAGAGTCAAAAGAAAAGCTGTATTGGTGTGACTGAAAAGCACCCTACCAGAATGAACAAAAAACAAAAAACAGATGGAGTTTCAATGACACCATCACAGGTTTTTGGGCCTTTTTTATTGTACCTTGTTGACACCCTCACGTTTGACTCACACTTTTTTCCACAATAGATACCAGCAAGGTATGAACATGTTCAGCGTAGGCATCCACAGCTAGCTATGGGTCAGAACCAAGCATGTATCATGCAATGCATATTCTGTCAATTGCCCCCCTCATTCCATGATTTCTGCAAAGGTTTCTTTGTATGCTCAAAACAAGGCAACTTAAAGTGAAAGTCACTGATTGGCTCCAAAATGTTTGGAAATATCCAAACCACTTGCATTTCTCGAGCTGTAACCCCACCACTGCACTCATTCTGGCCCAGAATCTGTTCTATGCTATTGCACGACACAAAAGGAACACAGGAATATCTTTGACTTACAACCGTTCATTTAGTGACTATTCGGTACAACAGCACTAAAAAGAGGGGCGTTTGACCATTTTTCATCTCAAGTGTGAAAAAGAAACTGGGAACAATGTTACAACGAGCAAGATTCAGGCAGTCCTTGGTTAATAAGGGTAATTAGCTCTGGGAACTCCATCTGCTAAGTGATATATGGTCGTAAAGCATAATGTTTCATGACCACGCTGGCTTATAATGGCAATTCTAGTTGCGATGGTTAGGTGACCCCTGCACAGTCGATAGGTGTGATATCATGATTGTCAGCTGTGACTTCCTGCCAGTCTCCTCATTGACTTTGTTGTCAAAAGCTGGCAATGAAGGTGGAAGATGGAGAACTAGTGAATGTGGGACACTACAACTGTTGAAATTACAAGCCAGTTGCTGGGGCCCAAATTGCAATCACATGACTGTGCGGATGCTATGAAAAGTGCAACTCCAAGAACTGACTGTATGTTTCCTCATTCAGTGCTACTGTAATTTTGACTGGTTGCTGAGTGATCAGTCATAAACCATGGACCACCTGTACTATATTTAACATTTAAACCACAGCAGACATTTTTAATTCACAGGTCCCACAGTGCTCATACCTTTCTCCACTATATCATATTTTAAGTGATCAAGTAACAGAGGTTAGGGCAAAACTACATAGTTAAGGAAAATGATTCTTAACCATTTTAGTGGGATTTGCAATGTTTCATGTTATTTGATTTGATTTTTAACACATTTATATGGCCGCCCATCCTAAATCAAAACCCCAGACGGCTCACAATCCTAATTTGACTTCCAAAAGATACTTCATAACACGTAAAAGCAAAAGCAGCATCTGTTAATGACTCACTAAAGGAGATGCTCTTCTGAAGCAATGTTTCAAAATTGAGTTAACACAATCTCATTTTTATGGCTAGGGAAGTAGTTTAACTCACACATGCAGCAGGGTCCTTCCCAAATTTTCCTTTCTTCTATCTACCTATGGCAGTCATTTCATTCTATGGGGAAACAAATCACTATCTCTTCAAAACACTGTTTTTGTGTGAAGAAAAGCTTCTCCTTTCTTATTGATGTATTAATTTATTATTTAATTATTTATTTGTATTTGCAATTATCCTACATAGTTATACAATTATAAGACAAGAGAGCTCACATATATGTGAAACGGATCATATTTATAGTTTTGAGTTTACTATTTTATACAGAATGAAGAGTGTCATTTATCTCAACAACTTATCATATGCAAAGATTTCTATCATACACCCCACTGCCCCACTGAAGGTTGTAATTATATATCTTATTCTTAACCCTAATCTTAATCCACGAAGGACTTTTTAAATTAAAAATGAGGTTATATAAATACCTGATTTCAAAAAGATTCTTACCTTTATCACCCCATCATAACCCGGTATAGTATTGACTTTTGCATTCTTGGCTAACAGTTTGCTTTCTATCTTGTCTCCCATTGCTTGAATGGCATGCATATCTGGTCCTATGAAAACAACACCTTCTGATGCCTGAAGAAACAAAGAAGGAAGAAAGAATATTACAATGGACCTCTTTGAAAGTAGTTCACATAATACAAGTAACTTTAACTTGAAACAGTACGTTAAAAGTATATATGAGAAGAGAAAGCAAAAATCCCATAATTACTGTTTGTATGAATCAAAACCAGACCAAGGAAAACTAGCTGAAAATTTTATATTTTTGCCTGACTTATCTGCAGCTTCTCATGAGTGAGAAAAGGGCAGTTAGGTTCATAACTCTGAGATGCCATAAGAACTTATTAAGATATCTTAGGTAATATAGTTCAGCATTTCATTCTGCATTCTTTAAAATTAACATGACAACTTTTTTTCTTTTATAAGGACTGAAGATATGCAAAATGGACTTTGAATTTTTTTCAGAAGAGATTTCTAAATATGAAAACTAATCAAGAACATCTTCCATTTTAGACTGAAGTCCTAAAGAAATACTTGAAAAGCTGCAATTATTTTTTATGCTATATTGCAGCTTACAAAATCATCTGGATACTTATGGTAAGAAAGAATATACTGTTCCATTCAAATATATAAGATGTTATTATAATGTCAACCCTTAATTATGTTTCCCAATCTACAGACATATATGCAATAAATAATGGGCTTTTTTGGGGGAGGGGGTGCTTGAAAGGATGTTGAATGCTAAGAGGATTATAGTTACAGCTAACTAAGTGTTAAGTAAAATGTGATAACGGCAACAAAAATTGTATAGGTGTCTTTCATAGGGCTTATTATTTGGCTAACTAATAATAAAACTATTTATTTATTAATCTGCCCTACTTCAGGCAGAACACAATAGTCAAGTATATCAAAGAAATGAATTAAGGATATGTCACAAATGCATGTGTATAACTTGGTTTCTTACCACTTGGTTACTATATCTGATTCTACAAATTTAACTACTGTAAAATTTAGACTGAAACAATACATTTCCATCATATAAATCATGATAGTTCACATTTTTAAACCAAAAGTTCATAGCAAACAAATGTATGTACTTTTCTCCAAACGTTTTCAGTCCAAACTAATACACTATTCTTACAAGTTAATTCCTTAAATAATCCAATTGCTCCATCCCACCATACAATATGCTACTGAACAATATATATATATATATATATATATATATATATATATATATATATATATATATGTATGTATGTATGTATGTATGTATGTATGTATGTAT
>BLBF01000073.1:29155338-29185061 GCA_015471245.1 Laticauda colubrina
GCCTAAATTCTCAGATTCAGAATTCTTTGGTTGCTACCAGTTCACTTTCAGTAAAAGATATCTTTTCTCTAAACTAAAGAGTCTAAGTATTTCTTTCCTGGATTTTGAATGGAGCTCCGCCTGACATAGGCACTGCAGTTGTGCACTAAATGCTCTGAACTTGCGTAAGTTGTGCTTTAGCAGTGCATTTTTTTTCATAAGCTTGATAGCCCTTGTGGATGAGGTCAGTTTTGTGGTTGTATCTTTATCAAGCAGCTTCAGACAAGCATTAAGTTTCTGGTCTTCTGAACATATGTTTTATTGCTATTTAAACTGCTCAGGATTCATGTGGATTTGGTAGAATGGAAATACCAAAATAGGTAAATAACAAAGGAAATTGTGTATGTCTAGTTTAACAAAAAGGAGGACTAAAGGTGACATGGTAGCAGTGTTCCAATAGCTAAGAGGCTGCCACAAAGAAGAGGGGGTCAACCTATTCTCCAAAGCACCTGAAGGCAGGACAAGCAGCAATGGGTGGAAGCTAACTGAGAGAACCAAACTCAAATTAAGGAGAAATTTCCTGACAGAACAATTAATTAGAGGAACAACTTGCCTCCAGAAGTTATGGAGAGATTGGACAATTATTTGTTTGAAATGACATGGGGTTTCTTGCTTGAACAGGGGGCTGGACTAGAAGAGCTCCAAGGTCCCTTCCAACTCTATTATTATGTTATTCTGAAGTCCTTTGACTGATGGCTTTGAACCCTTTGAAACCCCCCCCAAGAAGTGATGGCACTGCAAGATCTGAGGACGCAAGGCAGTACATTATGTCAAAAGTAATTCTAACTAGAAGTTAAGGATGCATTTTTGTCCAGATACAATTTATATAAAAATTGCAAAAAAGTAAAAATTGACCACTTTTTTTTTAAAGTTAGTTAATAAAAATATTGTAATATTTTTTCTATGTAGACAGTGCATTAGTTCAATATAGATCCACATATCTAAATAGAGTATTGAAAAATGAAATACTCTGTTTAGACATGAAAAATAATACTCTAAACAGAGTATTAAAAATGAGCTCTAGCTCATTTTTATGGGATTATTGTGTTCAATTTTAATAAAAAATGATGAACTTTCCCATAAAGATTTTTTAAATTATGTTAGGACACAACAATGGTAGTCAACCTGGTCCCTACTGCCCACTAGTGGGCGTTCCAGCTTTCCTGGTGGGCAGTAGGGGTTTATAAATCACCATTACTGTGGAACCGGTGGGCGGTTAGAGAAAATTTTACTATTAACAGAGATACAAAAGTGGATAGTAGGTATCAAAAGGTTGACTACCGTGGTATACAGCATTAAAAGACAACATAAAGCAGGTAAAATGTTGTATTTTTTATTTTTCTATGAAAATACAAAATGAGGACAAGGTACTGATACAATTCCCAAAGGGACTCAAGTCAACTCATGCATCAATTTTGTAAAATCTGAAAAGGTTGAAATTTATAAGAAAGTTATTTCAAATAAAATAATCCGTTACTTGTGTTTTCTAATAATATACTTAGAAAAGAAATATATTTCAGGCTTTTCAATGACTTCCTAATGCAGCACCCCGTACAGAACAATACTGCAATGTTTATTTATTATTTCAATACTGATATATGTTATCAATAAAATATAGTTAATTTTGATATTTTCAGACAAAAGGCAATGGTATTTTTATATATCTCCTGTACCAGGAAAACATATCTAGCTTATGCAAACCTTTGAAAAAGACAAAGGCATATTTTAAAAAAAGAATGTTTTTTCAGATCATTAATTTTCTGCTAATTCAGGACTTTATTTTTATTCACTACTTCAATTTCAAAGTTGCTTAACTCCAAAATGACTCTTAGTGGCTTATTTAAAAAAATTAAAAGTAACATATGTATATCTAAAAAAAACAAACAAAGAAACTTATGTGTTGTTCAGATCAATTAAAAAAATAATAAAGCTGTGCCAATGATTGTCACAAACAGTAATGCCTAGATAGGCATGCTCAGATCATCAGCATCGTACCCTGTCAACACGATATTCTTCCAGTTCGTGCCATTTGTCTTCTGCACGATGTATATGTCGTCAAATTAAACATGCTACCACAAGCTAGTAACATTAGGCCAAATAGGAGAAGCAAGTCCCAGAGAAAAAATTCTGCAGTATCTCTAAACTTTATAATTTGATCCCAGGGAGCTGCAAAGCTTATCAAATCTTTTGTTTCTTCAATCCTCATAACATACTTTACTTACAGTTGGGGTGGGGGAGAGGAGGGAGTAGAGAGAAGCAGCCTGGTAGACATTGCTCTGTTGTCTTGCTTTGTCTCCAATAAGCTGGACTTCCATGTTCAGAGAAGGATTAGCGGGAGAGAAAAGTTAAGGAGGATGGCTATAAAAGTAGTAACAAAAGGAGATTTAAAATAGGATATCCCACCTGCCATAATTTTATAGGCTTTATCTTTTTATTCTCATAATGCTCCATGTAACACTAATCAGTTATCTATTGGAAACTTCAGGACCTACTGAAAAGCCTGGCAGGGTATTTGGCTTTCAATTCTTCTACTCTGTTTATTCTCAATACAAGTATGTTCAACAGCCTTAGAAAAAACCCTTGAACAAGAACAGTCACTTAGCAATGAAATGTAAATTACTGACATGGGCTGCAGCTTGGACTTGCCACTGCTAATGAGTGCAGTAAAAAGGGAAACTGCACACTAGATTACTATAACCTTTTCACTTAACCCTATGTGTGCTGAAAGGTACAATTCAGCCCATATCAAGAAATTCCACACAGCAGTTTTGTATTTATTCCAATAATTCATACAGTGACTGCTCATCAGACTCTTGGTAGATTACAGTATTATAATATTAAAACACAACATAACAAGCAAACAAAAAAAAACATGCTATTGCTGTTCCCCAATTAAAAGTTTTCCTCTCTGTGTAAAAAAGGACTATTTTCACCACTTCTGTAGGGTAAAAGGAGAGCAAAGTTGATCATAGGTGCCAGGCTGTTGGAGAGCAAGGGGGATACCCCAACTCTCTTGATCTCTTAAGGAGTGGGTATTGGCTGCCTTCTGTTCTGGCTATAGCAGTGGCCACCAACTGGTGTGGTCCACAGAAAAATTATTTGCATTTTTTATATTGTACTAAATCAGGGGTCATCAAATTACAGCCCCTGGGCCAAATACATGCAATAAATGTTTGTATTGCTGCAGAGAGTTTCTCCTTTTGGGGTCTTTTTGTGTGGGTCGGAGAGGAGCAGAAATTCCAACTTGGGATCTGCTTCAGCCTCCTGGTGCTGGGCTTTGGGTAAAGGCTGGAGGCTGGAAGGAAGTGCTGCTGGTAGCGAAGAGCCAGAGGGCCTTATTCCAGTGGGACTGCTTTGTGGCCTGGAATTGGATGCATCTCAGCCCGCTGAGCCTCCAGGCACCAGTACCTGGCCTTGCAATCCTGCCAGTCTTCCCTCTGCTTGGAAAGCCTGTGCTCATAGTCCTCAGTGAGGTGCTTCTGCTGAGCCTCCTTCTCGGTCAGATCCAATTTGAACTGAGCCAACTGTTTTGCCAACTCTTTCTCGTGATGGCTGCTTAGCTCCAACAACTGCTTCCTGTTGAAGCCCTAAGGAGCCCAGGCAAGCTGGTGAGGAATGGCTGGGAGGGGAAGGACGAGTAGAAGCTGGTGAGGTGCCCCTTGAAGTGAATGACATCAAGTTGTCCATGCCCACCCAGTCACATGACCACCTAGCCACACCCACCTAGTCAGTCATGAGACAGATCATATTAGTCCGCGGGATTAAAATTATGAATTTAGTGGTCCCTGAGGTCCGAAAGTTTGGTGAGCCCTGGGCTATAGAGTGTAGAATGAATATATAGTCCAGGAACAAGGATGAAAGCCATAAAAGGCTTGATGAGCAACCACCCTTAAGTTGAAGCCTACCAGGAACCATCACAGCCTCTGCCAAATAAACATTATTCTTCTGAACATACATACACATATTCTAATTAATGCACACCCTTGAATTCTGTGCCAGCAACACATTTTTGCTTATCTAGGGCAGCTTGACATGAAGTAAAATGCAATAGTCTGAGAGATAACAAGAACATAGATTACTGTTGTTTGGTATTACTTGATCCAAGAAACAATCCAACCAGCAGACAAATTAGAGCAGGCCAAACACTCTTCTGGCCATAGCCTTCATCTGTTCTTCTAGCACAGGGGTGTCAAACTCACGTCGTCACGGGGCATCATGTGACATATTGGGATTGTTTTTCCCATCGCTAAACTGGGCGTGAGCATGGCGTGGCCACCACATGAAGCATCTGGCCTGCAGGCCAGGAGTTTGACAGCCATGTTCTAGCAGAACCTCCAGGTTGTGCATCTTTTTCTTTAGAAGTATAGTTCTACCCAGAGCAATTTATGTAATGTGCATGGACACAAGAGTAAGTCTGTCTTGCTGGGATTGAGCTGTATGTTCTGTCCATATAGACATTCCACTACTCATTGTCTCTAGTCACTAGGTAAAGACTTCTGCTATATCTCCTCCAAAAGTCTGGCTAAAGCCATGGAGGAGGAAAGCAAGGATGGTTACATAAACATCATAAACATCAGCTTAGTTCTAAAAGGAGAGGAGGAACCAGAGATAAATCAAACCTTGATTCTCTTTGCTGGAAGGAGAGAGGGGAATAAATTATTTGATAATTAGAAGTTTCTGAGGAATCTTTCAAGATTCTGTTGTTGTCCTTTCAAAAATAAGAGTAGAGTTCTAATAAACTTTTTGCCATTTTGTTTCCCAGACTGTCTACCCAATAGGGTCTTGCTTGGTGTGATGAGAGAGAATGAAACTGTCAGCATATTGATATTTAACGCAAACAAATTACTTCCCCAAACACCTTCACATAAATGTTAAATAAGATGGAGTCTCTAGGGCTCTCATCACAAACTGCTCAAGAATTCAATCCATCTCTGAAATTGTTGTTACAGGAAGAAAAAAAAATCATCAGTATTATGTATCATTATGCTTAGCGCTGAACATACTGATATAAATCTAGTATCAGACAATCAAACAGTCAGTCCTCTCTTGCCCCAAAAGCACCAACTGAAACAGCACGTTTTTGAAGGACTAGAACAACTATAAAACAATGTCTCTAATCCCAAATTCTGTAACAACGTATCTTCACTAGTAAGTAAGTAAGCTTCACTAGATTCAATCAAGCTTATTTCCAAATAAGTATGTGCAAAATTGCATTTGCAAATAAAATAACAGTTGGCTGCATTATCAAATCCTAAAGACAACCCACTGAATCAAATATGTCCTCTTCTTTTGTTGGCTATATAATTATCTTGTCTGAAGTTATTGTGTACTTACCTTCCTCTTCAAAGGAAACGGGACAAAGACAATTTAAAGATTTTTGAACACAGTATTTTAATCTGAGTCTTCAAATTTAAATGTACTTTTTAAAAGACACCAAAGACATGAGTTAAATGAGGTATTTAAGTTCTTCAAACTTTAGACCAATAAATCTGATTTGTATATAAGCATTTTTGAATATTAAGATGGTTACTGAAACTATTTCCAGCTTCAGTTGGAAGTCATTATCCTCTGATTATGTAAATTTACTTTCTATTTAGCTTTTAATCTAATTTAGCTTTTAACTTTCTCTTAGACATTTAATTCTAAAATTAGTTTCCAGCATTGTACATTTATGTATATAACTCACCTTCCAATATTTGGAATATTTATCCTACACCCATCTTTTTTGAAAATAAGTAATGTATTTCCTGTATTATAAAAAGAAGTTCCAAGTTAGCAAATCCATAAGATATATGTAACAATTTGGTATCAGAATGGAACTGAATAATAGTTTTCTTATTACACTTCACAAGATAGAGGCCTGCACTGGCTAAGATTTAAAGTAGAATTAGGACCTATTGCTTCTTTTGCGAAGGATCTCCAACCAATCATGAATGGAACTGAATCCATGATGCAAAAATGAATCAGCCCCTTCCTTCTTCCTGCATATATCACTTCGCTGTATCAGAGGTCTAAATGGAAATTGCAGGAGTGTTATAAAATTGGGTTCAAGGCCAAAAATGGAACTAATAGATTCAATTATAAAAATATATCTGCCTTGATTAAGAAAAATAGTTTTATAATTTAAAATCATTTACATATATGCTTGTGCCAACTATACTCCAAATTATATTTCAGCTTGTTAAGTTGTACACAAAACAGGGAACTAAAGAAAATAACACATGGAAATACACCCATGCTTCTCCAATGAAGTAACTTGACTGTAAGAAATAATTCTTACAAAAAAAAATAGATCATAAAACCATCAATAAAAAAATCAAAATTTCTTCATTTATAGAGAAATGAAAAATCCTATTGACATATAGTGCTACTTGTCATTTTATGACATACAAATGAATATCCAAGAATAAAATGAATCCTGGCTGCATTACTAAAAATTAGGCCAAGAATACTGTCACCAATCTTACAATCCAAATCCTGAAAACCACCAGATTGCTAGGAAATGAGCCAGGAGGAAATAATGATTGCAAAATTGCCAAATTTGGCAGCTACATAGAACATAATAGCTTCACAACAACATGAACAAATGCTTTTGTTTCATTGTTTTATATTTAGGGAAATTGCCAACTAATGCCAGCCCTGGGACAGTGCAGTGGGAAAACCATTTGTTTCAGAATAAAAAATACTTTCTATGAAAGTTCAAAGCATCCAACTTCACACCTCCTTTTCTTCAATAAAAAAGGGTCAGTTTTTAATATAATAAATTGGTTATTCAAATAAAGACTACATGTTGCATTAAAATGACAAGTTACTGCTTGGAAGCCAATTTAATGGATCAACTCATTTTATATTTAGGAGTGGAGAGAATTAGATTTTCATTTGATGAGGGAGTAAATTTCATGAATAAATCCTTGTTTCATTAGCAAGTAATATGTTTTTATTCTAGGGGAGAGGGAGCTAATACTGAGCTAAGGTAAATGCTTTCCATGTTTCAAAGCCTGAATAAAGGACACAGATCAGAATATATAGGAAGGAAGCTGAGAAGCTGTTCCTCTTTTTTCACTGTGATTATTATATTATGCCAACATATGTTATTTATATTTACATAGTCAATGTAAACTCCAAGAAAACAGCCCTTCCAATAAAAGCAGCAACGAACCAAGTAAACTGTATACCTAGTAAACTATAACTATTTAAAATACAATCCATCATTGGGGGCAGCCAATCTACCAAAGGCAAAATTGGATATATTAGGGTATCATTGCATCTTGACATAAAGTTACGTATTAATAATATTAAATGCAGGATACAATTCATTAATATAAAAGCAATGGATGAATTATCAGGGTTCTTCCTAATTTGTCTAAGTGCCCCAATGCTACTTGCCACTCAATGCTGTGCACTTATTGCTGCTTCACATTACAAACATGGACCCACCATTTTTACTTCCAAGCCTAATTATTATCATGGTGTGAGGTGCACTAGCCTTTTAACATACATAAGAAGCACAGCATGGTCATTTGGTAGAGTAATGTATGCATTTTCTCTCCCAATTCCCAAATATCACGAGGGAGAACTCTTCAAATTAAAAAAGCAAACATATGCAGCAGATTATTATGTATAAGCCCCTTGGACATTCAAGTATTAGGCATTTAGAAGCCACCTCAAGTTTCTGCATAAGTGTACAGATTTCCATTATCTTTTAATATCCCCTAAAAGAAAACTGCCTCTTGGTGCAAATATGCAGAACTGCCTCTATTGAATATCTTATTAAGTACTAAAGACTATGAACGAAAAGGTGTGCACATTTAAATGGGACTCTGAATGTTTTTAAAAGGATATTAGGTATTTTATGGGCTGAAAACACTCTACACCCTCCTGTCTTATAAAAACATGTGGATACCTGAAGCTCAGCGTGAGAAAAGGATGAGACACAAAGTGCACCTTCATGAGTATATAGCTTGCTTCAGCTCTGGTAAACTGCAGATTACAATAATGCATTTTATGCACGATGCCTCTGAAAGCTATACAGTATGTAGTTCCAAGATTCCCAACTGGGCTGTCATGTCCCTGGTGGAGTCTGACTCTGAGGAAGAGAAGGAACAGCCAACAGAGAGTAGGAATGTGGCTTGAGAGGTGATAGAGGAGGCTGGGGAAGGGCAGAGCAGTCAGAGGAGGATCCAGGCCCATCTCCTATCCATCCTAGGTCACACATGGAGGAGAGGATCAGGGAAAAGCGAGGTCTACTCAAGAAGAGATTACCATGATCCTCTTCATGGCTTGCAGGTGGGAGCTATGTATATAAGTTTTCAATTACATAGTTAGAATTGCTGGAGTCAATTAGTGTTCACCTTGAAAGAGGTTTATCTTTGCTGGCGTTCTTCCCATGGACTTTTCTCAGTTATTTTCCTGGAGTTTATGATTAGTTATCTCAGCTTGCTTCAGAACTCTCAACAATGTGGTTTGTTTTGGTTTTCTGTTTGCCTCATTATTTACTTCTGTGACTTTAAACTGTGCCTAATAAAACAGTGAAGTTAAGCTGAAAGCCTTATCGGACTTTAATATATGTTTGCGTTATTTTGAGAGACTACGGGTCATCACATGGGCTTTGGAGTGACTTTGTGTGTATGCTTTTCCAACTGAACTATTTTCGAACTATGGCAAATCAAAATGCTGGGTTTTGATCAGTGAAGCCCTTCATAATGGATAATCTGTACGGTAACTCTGAGCAACCTATGATCATATCCACATCCACGCACACCCACACACACCCACATATATATATACATATTTTTATGTTTTTGTGGGTATTTATATGTATGGTATTTAGGTTTCTTTGGGTATTTTCCCACTTCTTAATATTTGTGCTTTTATTATAGCAACGTTTCGGCAGAATGTCATCTGCCATCCTCAGGCTTGTGTAAACCCAATACACAAGCCTGAGGATGGCAGATAAGATTCTGCCGAAACATCGCTATAACAAAAGCACAAATATTAAGACGTGGGAAAATACCCAAAGAAACCTAAATACCACACACACACACACACACAGAGTTTTCGTTAGCCTCTGCTCTAACATTGTCAGAGTATAAAAACTACCATTGAAGATATATTCACCTTTATGCATCATTGATCAATTTAGCCATTTTGCACTTAATAGGACCACCCGCCCACCTCCCACCTAGCTCTATTGTTTTTACTTTAGACATGTTAATCAACATAGGCTTAACTCCTATTGCTTCCTCCCTACCAATGTCCCACTTAGACTGCTCATCTTCAGGAATGGTGCTGAACTGTCAGCTATTACTTTGAGGGCATTCTCTCTGACCCCCTTCCTCATGCCAACGGACATCTGCCTGAAGGCACATTTGATATATCAACTAGGTTCATTTGTTGTTTTGCACACAATGGCTAAATTGATCAATGATGCATTTTATATGTATGTATGTGTGTGTGTGTATGTGTGTATTTGTTTTTTTAACAAGACACACACATATTAGCATTAAAAATGCAAGGCAGGGGCAGAATGGGGGGAGGTGGGATTATTCCTTCAAGCACCTCCATTGTGCTGTTCCTCCACTAGAGCCCCAAGCCATTACTTTTATCAATGTGCACAATATCTCTACAATAATGCCTGTACTATCTAAAGAGGTAAGTTACCAGCAGATTATGACACAATATATAACAACTCCTGGTCCTCAATGGTTTCCCTAGAAAAATTGGCCTTGTATCTACTTTGCTGGCATTTCAGCCCCAAATGCAGGTAGCAACAAATAATAGATTTGGATGATGGAAAAGAAGGCTTGGAAAATGAAACAAATATTGTAGTACAGAAAAGAATAGGAGCATACAACATAAGAGGTTAAGGAGATGCATGAAATATATCTAGAGACAGGCCATTCAGCAGCTGTGCCAAACAAATCTTGAAGGTATCAGTTAGTCATAGAATGATCTGTAAAATATGAACTGGATACGGTGGAACCGAGCAGGTATCTAAAATTCTATGTTTCTATTTTGCCAATAATATACAGTTCCTGCTCCACTAGGGCATAGGTTCCATTTTCCTTCAAGCTGATGTGGATACTGCTCTTCCACTGAATGAAGAAGAACACTATTTTCCCAGTAGAAAAATAGCTCACATAAATCCTAACTTCTGTACTACAACAATCCCCAACCCATTCTGTCTCTGTTGACTGGCAGTAGCAGTGGCAGGGGGGTTGCTTTCAGATGTGCAACCTAATCCCACACCTGCGCAAACTGAGTTTCAAGTGCTTGCCCTCTGTTTGCATGGTCAGGTTCCCAACTGGCCTCAACTGCAGACCAGGGTTGAGGGCCTCTTCTGTACTACCATAGATGCTCTAATGAGGCTTTATAAGTAACTCAAGGGGGTAACCTTGTATATATAATACTCTTTCCTCTTGTTCTTCCCACAGAAACAACCCTGTGAGTGGATTGTTCCGCATTTCCATCATATATTTCCATATTTTAACTGAATCCACAGGAAACTGTCAGGAAATAGGATCAATTTAACTTACCTGTTCTACTTAAGCATAGCAATAATAATCCATAGATTTGGATGACCACTACTAAAAATGCCCTGGAACCCATATACATACATTTTATCCCAGGATCTTCCCACTAATTAGATTTCTTCAAGACATATGATCATCACCAAAATAAAAATATATATTTGCCCCTACTGTAAAGATTGTGGGAAATCATGCTAAGTTCTCAACACAAAAATTGTGCTTTACAAAGTTTTACACTAGCTAAATGATCTTTTGCAATGACTTCTTGATTGCCTATTTCTATTTTTATTTTAATATTTGAAAAAAAAACTAATTTGGAATCTTGATGTTTGCCATTTATCTGGGAATAACCTAAGAAAAATCTACTATGTTATAATAGCCTCATCATTACAGATGTTTTGAAATCTGAAAGCAAATGTGCAGTTTTTAGTAGCCCACTTTTATTTTTTTTCACAATTTTTGTGCCTTAAGGGGAATAATCTGCTGAAGGGAGATTGCCCATTCCCAATTCAAAGACTAAAAGAAAAATTTAGCCACACTTCTACCAGTATACTGCAACATCATTGAATTGCTTCCTACAACACTTTAGAAAATTGGGATATGGCCCCCTAACACCTAAAACTTGCCACACCCCTGCTTTACACATCCACTAAAGACCTGTCTCATATATGAATGTTTGGATGAACTGCTCCACTCATCCCTTTTTCTCATGAATATGTATAAATTATTTTAATATTTGCATTTTAATAATTTTGTTGATTGCTTTGCAACACTTTGTGGAAAGTGGTACAGTAAATTAATAAATAGAGTGTTGCTATAAGATGGCAGTAAAAGTAAAACCAAGCTGATAAATTATGCAAGACAGTTAACAAATTGTTGTTTTTAGTTGCCCTACCATTCCCCAAAATTGCAACTAAAAAAAAAAGAACTGCAAAATAATACAAAGCAGTTAAAATGCAAATTTGTATATAGCATTTAAAAAGAAACACAACACAGAAACGCATTGGTGCTGGGCTGGGGCGACAGCACATGTGCCCACAGAGAGGGCTCTATGTGCCACCTCTGGCATACGTGCCATAGGTTCACCACCACCGAAATGAAGAAACAAGGGAGTCTATAACTTAGGGTACATTTCTCAGCCATGATCTCTGTATTCAAAAAGCCTTACAGATTGCAAACCACCATCAGTTGATACACCCTGTGCTGTCCCAGCCAGTCTATGGGAATTGGATAGTTACTTAGGACTTATGAGCTGTCCCCTTAAGGGAATGCATCATGGTAAATGTAGTTAAAGATATCCTGGGAAATGTAGTTCATGTCACGTGGCCACATTTGCAATCCCGATTAGTCACTAATTTGACCCTCGATGGGTTGGGGGAGTTTCCCTCACTTTTGCCTGATTTCCATAACTCCTGGGAGCTGCTTTCTATCGCTACGAGATGGGTTAGGAGATAAGTATCTTTTACTTTTCTGCCTCCTGTACAGAGGTAATTTGTAAACTGTACAGATGCAGATAGATAACTCAACAAAATGTCCATAACAAAGTGCATTTATTGGTTCATCAGGTATCCTCATAACTCATGTTTGTGACGAAGTTCTTCTTTAATGACCAATCCTTTGTATATCTGCCTTGTAGTAAAAGATGGTTATCTCCTCACCCATCTTGTAGTGATAGAAAGCAGCTCCCATGAATTAGGAAGTTCAGGCAAAAGTGAGGGAAACTTCCCCAACCCATCAGGGGTCAAATTAGTGACCAATTGGGATTACAGATGTGGCCACGTGACATGAACTACATTTCCCAGGTTATCTTTAACTACATTTACCATGATGCATTCCCTTAAGGGGACAGCTCATAATTCCTAGGTAACTATCCAATTCCCATAGATTGGCTGGGACAGCACACACCCAGTGCTCAGAAACAAGCAAAGAAAAAGCTGGTCTCTCTTGCTCTGACAAAAGCAATTTAGTCCCTAATCTGCCTCCTACCATGGAAGTCATGACACATCGCAGAAATAAAGAAGCATTACAGTCTTTACAAAAGCTGAAAGTAATGTCGATGAACCTATTGATAAATATTAAGCCAAATTCATTTTATCTCTAACTCAATTGACTAGAATAACAAAAAGAGTTCAAAGGAAATGTCTTTTTAATTGCTCTCATCTTCCTCCCACCAACCCTTTGGGGACTTTGTTTTTTGTATATTTTGGGGAGCTTAATGGACCTAATGAATGACAAATTTTGCAGGTCATTTAGACAACTCATTTTACCCCTAAAAACCCTGGTGTCCCTTTTTTGGGAGCAATTCTCAATATTTCACAGAAAGCTTATTGATCCTGTTGACACCACTTTTGAGAACCTCCAGTGTGCTCAAATTTGTACATTCAAATCCAAATGATAACTCAGCCCAAAATAGCAATGGAACTTAATTTAAATACCACTTCACAGAGCTTTACAACCCTCTCTAGGCGGTTTACATAGTCAGCATATTGCCCCCAGTAATCTGGGACTTCATTTTACTGACCTTAGAAGGATGGAAGGCTGAGTCAACCTTGAGGCAGTAGGATCGAACTCCTGGCACAGAGCAAAGTCAGCCTGCAATACAGCATTCTAACCACTGCACTACCACGGCTCACAAAAATTCACTCATAAAAGATGATAGTTAATTCATTTCCTAAAAATATAGGGGGGAGGAACTATTGCATCATTCTTAATATCTACTTTATAAAAGGCCTTGAGTTACTTTTCTCATTCAGTGTACCAGTATAATGCATTGGTGGGTAGCCTAGGTGCTGCCTGCTGTTGCAAATGCTTCTGGACACTCTGAAGTTAAGGATCACAACAATAAATTGAAGAACTACTGCACTACTTGGGGTTATATTCAGAGGTAATGTAACTGCCTTTTATAATGCTCTAATTCATGGATGACAAACTTGCAGTGTCACGTTGTCATCACGTGATGTTTCGCGTTGTTATTCCCCTTTGCAGAGCTGGGATGGGCGTGGGCCACATATTGACACCCTTGCTCTAGTTAATTGCAAAAATATACTTTGATATAAAAACATATTAGCGAATGTATTATTATCTGCTGCAAAATTGGGAAATTGATTAAGTCATGTCCTAACACAATTAAATTGTTTATTTTATTTTTGACAATTAAATCAAGATTTAAATCTTAGCCAATATCTTCCACACAGAAAAGAACAAGCTGCTAATTAATGGAACTTATTTTATGAATATTGCAATCTGTTTCTGAATTATGTAATACTTTACTTTTATGTGATGTTAATTCTTAATCTTCTTTAATCTTCAGGAATTAGAAGCAATAACATTCATTTTTATTGTTATTATTGTTATATTTTTACCTTGAAATTTTCCATACAATAGCACTCTAGGACATACATTGTCTACCAATATTCCAATAATAAATATGTCAGTAGAAATTTTTTCCATAGTCTGGTGAGAGTTAGCTATTTTTTATTTCAGCAGTAGCTCTTAACAGTCCATCAAATAGCCAGTGAATACAAGAGTAGCATAGACATTATTACCGCACATATTCTTTGGTTGTTAGCTATAATCTGATGTCTATTATTCTCCTTCTGATCAAAATGGGGGGAAAGGAGCATTTTACTTTGTAATAAATAAATGAATACTTAAATGTGCTTATAATTATCAATTCTTCCTAATCTGGCTACACTGTCTCTGCCCTTCTGATCAAATGCTTCAACAATGTTAATAACAACATGAAATTGAAATCCAGTTGAACTTAAATGTAGGTATGTGGGCATAAAACTATCATATTAGTTGCTCAGATACATTGACTAACTGATACTTTATCAGAAATATATGAATAACATTGTAAAAAATTAATATTCACGAGAATGTGTACCAATTTTTTAAATCCACCTGAATGCAATAGTTTGGAGTCAACATTATAATCAAATTAAACAGAATATAATCAGCAACTTATTTCAGACATCTTTGTGTGATTTCTGAAGTCACAATTTCTTTTCAAAAGTAGTTATTTCAAAATGATAGTCAATGCTAAATCAGCAAATGTCATTATGTTTTGTCCCTAGATAATTAATTTGTTTTGTAGAAAGCAAGTAAAATAACCCAAAGAAGGAAGGAATTGATCCATTAATACTATATTTTTAAATTAATTTATGCTAATTTTGTTGTTGCTGCTGCTGCTGCTATTGCCAAAAAACAAGATGCAAAACTTTCACCACATATAGCAAACTTTAAATAAATTTATTTTGGATTTTTAAAAAATAAAATGAAGCTTTACACCATAGCAGCTCCCCCTCCCAAGAGTCATAATTCATGGGGAACCTGCTTTCTTTCCTCTCAACTTTCATTCTTCTCCAGTAAATGCTGGGAAGGTGGGGGAGGGAGAGAAGAGGTAATTTTACTCTCTGATTTCAACTTCGGTGTATAAATCATAACACTAATAAGATACAGAGCCTGCACCTATGTACAACATAATTTGTCAGAGGAAACAACTGGAATAAAATTTTAAAATTACCAAACGCTTGGAGAATTCTTTATTTTCTGAAAGGAATCCATATCCTGGGTGAACCTTAACAAAATAAAAGATAAAATTAAGTTTTTTAATGCCAAGCATGCAGAAGCTTAATTTGAACAATATACACTCAGTCTTTACTTTATGTTATATTAATTTATTCTGCTGCTGAATCATTTCTTTTGAAATTCATTGTGAAAAAATATATCTATTTGAAATGTTTGCACTAATTACCTTTTTAAAAATTCAATAAAAAAATAAGCAAAAAGCATATCAATTTACTTAAAATTACATAATAAAGCAGGTCACCCAACATTACTTGATCTGTGTGATCTGCAGGTCACACATTTTTGATTTAATTATCTGCATGTAAGTGGGTATACTTAATTTATAGAGAACATCTAACATATATGTTCTGGATACACTAAATATGGATCAACCTAGTTGAAAACATTACCCTTCAAAGAGATACAGAAATAGATATTTGACTACTTTTCTGTTTTATTTCCACTTAATTAAACCATTCCCATAATTTGTTACATTTCTTTCAACATAACCTTTTCCATACCATTCAAGTCTGAAATATTTCTACATTTTCAAGTTTATAGTTTATTTTTCTCTCTAAATCATATCCTTAACTGTTGCTTCACCAAAGTTCATAGCTATATCATCAGTATTGAATGCATAGTTTCAAAGAAAGCAGAATATAAATCTGTAGACTGAAATAAAATGTTAAGGTGCCCCTACACCAAAATAAGGAATATATTATGCAAATCTCTACTATAAACAAAAATGATATCATAACAAAATACAGCAATGTGAAAAAAATAATCAAGTTTCATAATTTGATCTATATGTAAATTCACAATGAAGAAAATATATGCAGTGAACTAAAGATGAAAGCCTGAACTATTTTTATCTCTGTTAAGTCTTCTTAACTAACAATGTAAACATCTGCAGTGTCTGTTGGCTAATTAATGTTGTTTGCCATTTTTCCACCCCCTCCCCCTTCGCAAAGGCACCATACTGAAACATTTATTTCAAAAGAAATGATAATGCTAATTGAGACACTCCAGGGTAATTGCTGGTGTTGGCCGACTCCCATCCCTCACATTTTATTTAAAGATGCTTTTGCATTCAGCAGTTCTGAAGACCACATTTGCATTCAATGATGCAGTAATAGCCCTAAAAGTATGTTGCTGTTGTTGTTTTTAAAAAACAAACATTCCTGTAAAATTTTGAATCTAGTCCTAATTCAGCGGAAGAAACAGAATAGATGGAACTAGTATGAACACACATTGAATTACCCCAATACATTTCATCAGTAACACAATACATTTAAAAATAATATGTGGATGCACCATCTTTTTCCATGCAAGTGTTTTGCCGCGTGCACATTCTCATATAGGCGAGATCATTAAAAAGTTTGAAAATAAAACTATTGTTGAAAATAAAATCACACGCTATTGTATGGAAGATCCAAACAAGAAGCTATGGCACAGAAAGGGTTAGTGCTTTAAACTAATTGGGATTTTTTTCCCCCAGCAAATTTGGAAATGAACTGAAGCTGCTCCCTGGTGTGAAAGCTGAATCCAGCAGCCACCTGCAGGATCAGCTACCAGCACTGCCAGATGCTACAAAAGCCTTTGATTTCCAGTAGCAATTTCGGCCACATTTAACTCATGTGACATGAACTAAACTGAAATAGCATATTCAATCATTCTTCCCTTCACTTTTTTTTAATCTTTAAATACAAACTCTAGTGTCCTTGCTTTCTATATATGAAACAGCTGCAGAGGAGAGATTCATTCAGACTCACAGCTTGGGCCCGCGTTTTTTTAATGGCTTCCATGATAGCATCCATGTTGAGGTAGCTTTTACTAGTGGGAGCTGGGCCAACACAGACGGCTTCATCGGCCATTTTCACATGGACCTGAAAAGACAAAATGACTACATTTTAATATACATGTGCCAGCTAATGTTTACTTCTATTTCTCTAAGCTATTCATGTTTAAGGAACAAAAGCGGACTAAAATGGCATATGAATATATTGTGTAGATTATATGCACATATAAATCCCAGCACTCAAAATCAGACATACAAAAGGATATAGATAATGAAGACAGGTACACACAGTGCAAATAAGGATATACAACAATAAATTTCACTTTATGCTGAAGCACAAACATAAGGACTTTATGCTAAATTCAGTGATATTTAGCGAAGTAATATCCACACAAATACAAATCTGAACGTAGCATACTGATCATCTATATGTAAATTCAGAGTCTAAAACCATTTTGTTAAATGTAACAGCCTAATATCTTACTACTTAACAACAAACATTCACGGCAAGTTCCATCTAAGCAGGCTCCCCAGGAAGTTGGGGATAATTAGAGTGAATTGAATGAAGGGATGCAGTGGTGTCCCTGCACAGCATCAGGTCAACTCCATGCCCAAATTAAAGCATATGACTAAAGAGTTCGATATCACTACACATAAACCAGAAAATCTTGAGATTTTTTTTTAAAGCAACCTTAGATTCCCAAATCCATTCTGATCCTTTTTCACACAGACTATTGTTAGCTATATTTCCAAGCAAATCTGAGCAATAAGCAATAGCTAAACATTTCAGAATCAATTTTGAAAATAATGCATGTGCTAAAACAGCTTATTTGTTTTGTATTTTAAAGACACTTGATCTTTTTTTTAAAAAAAATGATCAGAAAGCATCTGTCATTGTAATAATTAGAAATGGATAAAAGTCTTCTGTTGTTTATATTAAATAAACAATATTTAAAATATTAGATAATATTCAATGAAACATTGCAATATAGTTATTTTTATTTTTTTTTCATTTATAGCCAGTTACAGAGCTAAATGTAACATAGGAATGGAAGTTAAAATTACATTTAGCAGGAGGTTCTTTTAATGAATTTAAATTTTGTAATAAGCAACAACATCCAAAAGTCAGACATCTGGAAGTATTAAAGAAGCAAAAGAAAATTTAAAGACTTGACACTAAACCTAGTGTTTATTCTTATCAAAAAATATCTAAATAGCTACTGAACATAAATATAGATTTTGATGTTTATTATGTTACAATAATGCAACATTCAAGTTCCTTAGTAACTCCAATCAGCGATGGACAATACTACCATTCAAATGTTAATACTGTATATTCTGTGTAAGATTTAGAAAATGTTATTGTTTACAAATATATCATTTTTCATTACAATATAAGATATATGTGAATCATATAAATATATATTTTTTAATTTCTCAGAATATTAGTGTGTATTTTTATTTTTAAAAAACACATAGTTTTGTAATTTTTCTCTTCTTAGTCAAAAAGTGGTAAATAATACTTTAATTTCACTACTCTTTTATATTTTAAAAAAATAAATGTATTCTTAATTATGAAAAATTAATCTAAGGAGCGTGGGAAATGCATATAACTGCAACATGCATTCCATTTTCCAATTATACAAAAAATTAAAAGAATTTTTCCACTATTTTTTAAAAAAATGATCCATTGGCAATGAAACCATTCAAAAAGCAACCTAAATGATGTAATATTCAAAGCAGGGTTGTCTACTGCATTCCCTTGTGCCCTTTTTGACTGATGAAACAATTATTTTATTCTGAAATCAAAAGTGATCCTATATTCATCTCCATTCTGTTATATTTATTCCAACAAATTGACATTTTTCAGAATCAACTTCTTCCCTTCTATTTCATGTGTACCCATCTACAATTAGCTCTTCCCTTGCAGAGAAGAGAAGGAGGAGGAAGAGGAGGAGAAAACAAATATTTTGCTAAAATGTTTTTAGGGTTTATTTATATTAGAATTAAACTCTGTCTTTATATACTGTGATAGCTTAGAATTACTCTAAGCAAAAAAAAAAAAGAAGAAATGTATATTTTGTAATACAATAATAATGCAAATAGCATTCAAAAAGGATAATAAATTATCAGTAAAGTTATGGGACCAGTAAATAAACAAAATCATGCAAATGGAGAAAAGCTTCCATTTCTTTATTAAATAAACAAAATTTTAAAATATTAGATAATATTCAGTGAAGCACTTGCAACAATTACAAAATTTTCATTTTTTTTTTTCATTTATAGTCTATGACAATAAAATGTAAGGTGGTAATGGGCTTCCGGTTTGAGTTCCTTCGGCGACAGACAGAAATCCGTGATCATGCGCGGTTTTGGTCTGGGCTCGCAGCTGGAGAGCCCCGAGCCAGCTGGTTTCGGGGCTAAGCCATCCCATGGAGGTGGTAAAGAGGGGGGAGACTGCCAGCAAGGTTGAGGGGAGCCGCATCTCTCCTCCTTAGCTGGCCATTACTCCCTTTCCCGAAGGCGGTTGCAGCAGTGGTCAGAAATGCCACCTCAAAGAAAAACTCGACCGGAAAAGAATGTGCAGGAGGAAGATAAGAAATGAAAGTTTTGGCTGACCGGATTAAATTGCAAAAGCAACAACTAAGGTACCCTGGAATTTAAACTTACAAAAAAATAACATCGCTCCCAAAGAATACTTGGAAGCAGCAAAGGAGAGTGAAAAGGGATAGGTTTGGGCTTTTTTTTTTTCTTCTCTCCCTTTCCCTATACTGACGACAAAGAGACTTAAATAAGAAATTTGGAAAAATCCACTTTGACATCAACAGGCAATTAAGCTGAAAACAAAACAAAATGTCAAAGGGATAGTAAAGATTTCTGGACACTAAATTGGTTTTTTTATAAGCAGGAAGGGAGAGAAAAAGAATAAAAGGGCAGGATCTGGAAAGAGGGAGGAGACTGCCTGAAATTAAAAAGAAACTACAGTAAAACTTCAACAAGACTTCTAAAAGATACATTTTAACTGAAACTGTGTAACTAAACAGTAGAACCCCAGAAAGAGAAAGTGAAAAAGTGAAAAAAAAGAGCAAAAAGAAACAGCTTGCGTGTATTTGGATTACTTGTGATCTTTGGATTCTTGGTTATTGCATTTGAATGTCTCAAATTAATTGGGTGGTTGTTGAAAATTTTTTACAATGGCACTACTTCTGGTTGAATTGAAAACGGAACTTAAAAAGAATAAAAAGAAGATGCACAAGAAGGGTGGGGTTCTTTTGGCTTCGTTTTTCAATTCTTAGAAATGGATATTTGGAACTATGAGAAACAACAAGAAACGTCTGCAAAACAAGAAGACTGGGACAAAGAAGCCATCTTTAATGAACAAGTAATTCTATTGGGGAAGAAAAAGGAAAGGGGGGAAAGAAAATGGAAAATTTAAGACTTAAAAAAACAACCAAAGAAAAGAAAAATAAGTATAATACTGGAAAGCAACAGAAGTGGGGAATACAGAAGAGAGAAATAGAGGTAGAGAGACAAGGAGGTAAAAAGGGGAGAGAGAAGAAGAGAGGGAAGAAGGAAAGGAAAAGAAGTTACAAAGGACCGGAACAAGATATAGAGAAACAGGACCTATTTAGAGATAATGGGTGAAAATTTAACTGAAAAAGGGATTCTGTAAAGGTACATAAGATTGCATTGTTATATTAGTAATAGAAATAACTTTAGAAAATTGGAAACCATGTATGATTAAAATGAGGGATAAAATAGTGTAATTTAGTGAAATGTTAATAAAATAAGTGAAATAAAATAAATGAGAAAATTGAATTAGGAATGGATGGGAACATTTTAATTAGTTAACATTTTATAAAATATAAGTGAAGGGGGGGAATTAATTATGGAAAGCATATAATTGTTCCCATAGAAGTATGATATTTATTTGAAAAGTAATGTTAAAGAAGTTAAGATTTAAATGAATATTAATATTAATGATAGAATTGAATTGGACTGGAATGTGTTATTTTAATTACATATATTTATATTTTTTTCTTTTTTTAAGAATATAGTGTGTATTTTAAGAATGTACCAAGCAGAATCCGAATGGAAGTTATGTATTATATTGAATGTTATAACTTTAGGGTGTATATTGAAGCCTAAATAAAAGATATAAAAGCGTCATACTCCAATCAGTAACTACAGGAAAAACTTTGTTTAATTAGAAAAGATAAAAGATAATTGAAACAGGACAGACAAAAAATATAAATATAATGATTTGAATTGAGATGAGATAATTAAAATAAAATTGAGAAAATTAAAAAAGGGGAGAAGCTATGCAGAAAATAAAACAATAATAAGATATGGAATAGAACTTAAAAATGAGCATGAAATTGAATTTGTGTCTGTACAAAGAAATTTAACTCGGGATTACGCTACTTTCAAAAAAGATGTTTTATTTGTATTTTTTTTGTGAAAACTCAAATAAAATTTACAAAAAAAAAAAGTAAGGTGGTAATGGAAGTTAAATTTATATTTAGCGAAAGTTCTTTTGATGAATTTAAATTTGTAATAAACAACATCCAAATGTCAAACATCTGGAATTTTAAAGAAACAAAAGAAAATTTAAAGACTTGAACACTTGAAACCTAGTGTTTATTCTTATCAAAAGATATTTAAACAGCTACTGAACTTATAGATTTTGATGATACACTTTATATTACAGTATTGCAATATTCAAGTTCCTTAGTGTGAATAAATAAAAAAACCATGCAAATTTACAAGGTCAAGACACACCACTCTGTGAAAGCCAGTCCATCATCTAGGCACCATAGTTTTATCCTCCCACTATTTCCTCCCCCATCCCCACTAATTGAGGCAACACAAAAGCCCCTGAAATTGACAACATTCAAACAACTTTAAAGCAAAAGAAAAACTTTGGGAAGAACCAATACCAGAAAGACTGCAAATAGTCAGGTATAAAAAAAGCCAAAAATAGTATCCTTAACAAACATATTGACAAAACTGGAACAAATATGATTTCTTTCACTTTTATGAGCCATGGTGGCGCAGTAGTTAGAATGCGGTAGTGCAGGCTAATACTGCCAACTGCCAACAGTTCAAACCTGATCGGCTCAAGATTGACTCAGCTTTCCATCCTTCTGAGGTTGGTAAAATGAGGATGCAGATTTTTGGGGACAATATGCTGACGCTATAAACTGCTTAGTGAGGGCTCTAAAGCACTATGAAGTGGTATATTAGTCAAAGTAATATTGCTATTAACTAGTTTTAAACCACAGCATGGTCAGTTTGTTGAAGTTTATTATTCTTTCCAAGAGAACTCCCAATGCAGAAATCCAATATGGAGGTAACAATATGGAGGTAACAATATGGAGGTTATATGGAGGTAACTGTACGACTAAATCAGACAAAAATGAACTAATAGATGAACTGGGATATCAAATTGAGTCTTGCCTGCTATTGTCATCTGTACATCCAAACTGATGTTGTTGCTTTTAAACAATTACAATTCTACCAAGGCTAAGTTGAATATGATTTACAAGTTGATCAGACACCTCAAATATAATATTTATTTTTAGATGGATTAAACATTTAAACTAAACTCCCTAACTCACGCTATGTCTGCACCAGTATGTTATAGAATGAAGACAAAACGTTTCTATTTACAGCAACCTCCAATTTTAATCTCAGAAGTCAACACAGAAGTTAGATGAGGGAGAATGTAAATAGAAAAAAGTAATCCAGTGAACTTTTATGATGGAACAGTGGTGTAAACCTAGTTCTCTTCAATAATCAGCAGTCTAACCAGTAAAATACAGAGAATGTTTTAAATTTGACAGCACTAAACAGCAAAAATTATCTGAAGGATTTCATAATTCTGGTTTTCTTATTTTTGGGAGATTAGAATATAATGATAAGAAATGTAAGAGAGAATACAGTTCAATACACACAAATATTTTATTTAAATAATTTTAGATAATAAGGTAAGAAAAGGAAGAAATGAATAAAAAATACATGGTGCAGAAAAAAATCTTTTTCTTGGAAATAGTTGGAAGCATGTCATTTCAACAGCAAAACATTATTTACTTATCTAGTAAGTTGCCTTTGCAATTGTCCATAGAAGTTGACAAAATACATAACCAATATAGAATGCAGGATGGAATTTTACCAATGCTCTATTTTTCAGTGGGGAAAATTCCTTTCAATACACTTTAGCATCATTCAAATAAGGCAATCTCTGAGTTTTAATTAATTAAATTTATTTTAATTCATTCAAGTTACTATTCTTAAGTATATACATGGATAAATACAATCCAAGAAATCAACAGATGACATGGCAAATTGATTCAAATCTATATATAAACAACAAAAATATTTATGATTTCATTCCATGGGAATTTCAAATCTAAATGCCTACAAAATTTGCTAAAATTAAAACTCCAAGATGAAGGATTTCAGCCTGAGGGCTTTGAAAAGTTTGTTAATTTTAAATATTTAACTGAATAAAAATTTTACTTTATAATACTAATTTTTAACTATCACTAGTATAATTAATAGAATCCTATGTGAAACCAGAAAAATGACAGCATTGTTAACAGTTCTGGTAACTCAATTCAGAGTCCTGGAAAATCAAATTTTAAATGTTATATTAAAAAGTTAAACGTAGCTCCATAGTTTACATTAGCCAGAACTACCTGTCTTTACTATTTTAAATTACCATTTTTACACTTTAATTAGTTGATTTTTTCCCATTTGGTAGATGCTTCTTACATGAATCTAAATACCTAATTAAAAAGAAAGTCAACACAAAGATTCTTCAGGAGAAATGAATGCTTGGGTCACCCACTGTTCCAGTTATGCAGAGTAGACTAACCCTTGGGATATTCAGGTCTTAAAGCAATGATTCCAACAACATTGCACCACACAACCAGTCTTCATTGCAACCCATTTTCATTTTTCATTCCTTTGTTCTTTTTCCAACATCAAAGGCATGAGTACTGTATGCATTATTCAATAAGCCTATTTTGAACATCAGCTAAAATCTTTCACAATGGAAACTTCATCAACCTGGCTGTCTTTGTAGCTCACATGTAGCTCAACATTATGGAACACTGAAAGATTCCTCACCATAAAGCAGTTGTATTTAATTTATCCAATGGGCATACTATGCCACAGCGAGACAAACCACAATTAGCTCATCCCATAAAATGAAGTTAAGGTTGTTTCTCGCTCTTATACACATCAAGGAACAGCAAAGTTTTGAATTAAAACTTAATTTAATGCAAATTACCTTCAAATCCACTGACTCAGCTATTAATTACATAAAGAGGTAGCATTGTCAAGCCTTGGTCAGAATACAAATCTAAACAGATTTAGTCATGCAGTGTTCAACACCAGACAATAATGTTGAAATCCAATCGCACTGATAAAGGTGATAGTTCAGAAGAATGGCAGTGTGGATTTAAAAGTGCTTAATGCCTATATTAAGATTAAAAAATAGCCTCAATCTTGAGGTGATTTCAAAAAAATTGTACAGACAAGAGATTAATGCTATGACTTTTAGGAACAGCACTAAAAAGCAGAATTGTTTCTGTTCGACACCCAAGTTTTCCCGAAACAAACATACTCACAATTTCTGCTTTTGTTTGTTTTTTAATATAAAGCTCTACTAATGAAGGAAGCTGAGAGCCCATAATTTCTAAAAGGATATATTGGAAGGCTTTCTCCCTGAGATGTACCTCACATTGCAATTAAAGGAAACTCAACATACTACTTTAGCCTTTCACTTGGGGTACCTGGTTGTATATGGTAGGGACTGTAAACTCTCCTGATTTCTGAAAATTTCTTAAATGTTTTTCTTTGTAAGAATAACATCCAGTTGCAATCCACAGCTATAAAGAGAAATCTGATAACTGCACAAATAGAGCACACTTTCAATATTTCTTGCAAAGCTTTTTCAAAACTTTAATTGATCGTTCCTTCTGCAGAACATCACACTATGACATCATGAACAAACTGTTCTTGAAACATATGACTAATATTTCAAGACTGTATGAATTAACATGGGGAAGCTGCCCAACAATACCATGAACAGCTTTACAGAATTATATCAAGAAGAGGCATGTCTCCTGATCCCAAGAAACTTATCACAATAACTTCAAAAAAGAAAGTTAATAAAAAATAATCAACAAATGAGGTAGGGTATTACAGTATCAGTACAGGAAACATATAACATCAGCCTGTACCCAGATTGGAATCAAAGCACATGCCATACAATTGTAGTGTATACAAATTAAAGAAAAAAAAATACACACACGGTGTGAGATTATCATGATACACTACATACTTCAGAAAACCTGGGGTAGTTTATTCCCAGCCTCAATAAATTATATCAAACTTCACAGTTTTTTTCCCTTCAAAGTAAAAAGAGTTTCTAAAATTATATATCCATTAGGTCCTGGAGACTCCAATATCAATAAAGTTAAAGAGGGACTCAATAAAAAATAAATTAGGATCAAAAGATGAAACCATTCATATTTCCAAGAAAAAGTGGTGTATTATGCTAGGGAAAGGAAACCTTTTGTAACGGGTAAAAAGTATTAATTGCCTAAATTTGCCTGAATAGCTCTTCTACTCTTTGTTGTGAGCCTATAGAAAGAAGAGAGCAGAATGCTTTGTGTTATACAAGGAGACATACACACTCTCTCCAGTTTGAGAAATTCCAAGACCACAGTTCCTCTTTTAAGAGATGAAAAGAAGTAGCTTTACTGGATGGAATATAACCCATCAATCTGCAAGGGAAGACCTGACATTGACTTGCTCCCTAGCAAGGCAGAACTGCTATGGAGGTCTTGGAGAAGTCCCAAATGCCATATACAGAATCTGGATTTTACAGATTAATCAAAGTGCATGTCACACAAAACCATGCTTCTTATTTATAGTCACTAACTATAAGACATAAACACCCAAGTAATATATGCAGACTTGGTAATGGCCATGCATTGTTTGTGCAAGGGATATAGATAATTTGCTTCCAATCAGCCTAGAATTAGCCATTTACCTCTTCTTGTGATAGGATTTAGTTGACATTTGGGTGAACTTTTATCCTAAAAGAGGCATACTGGATCAGTAGCTAATGTTCACATAACCATTGCCTTCTAAGCACTTTGACACATTACAAGGGTTAAAAGAATTCAGAGCTCTGGGAACACCAAGATCTTAAACTGTTTATACCCTATCCATAAGTCAAGTCTATCAGGCTTTCCAATGGATGGAATCCCACAATTCCAGTGCATGTACTCACCCCTTTCCTAAGAGGTCTGTAGGGGACATGCATAAGCGCACCAACGTGCCTACCATCCCTGTCCTATTGTTTCTTTTATATTTTTTTATTTTTCTTATATGTATCCATGTATTCATAATTATGTTTTTACTTATACCTATTATCTTGTAAGCAATTGACAAATTACATCAAAATAAAAGCTCACTACTCCTTTTAAGGCAACAGAATATGGAGAAATGTTGGTGAACTTCTGCTTTCTTAATGTGACATTTTTATTACTAAAAATACTTTCCCTTTTTCGGTCACTTATAATCTGTTATTTATTTTATGATATAAGTAACATTGTTATAAGGTCCTCCTGTTATATACAGCCTATATATAACAAGGGATAAGAGAAGCTCTTCTTCAACTATATCTTAATGACTATAATGCTGCCCACTCCTACTTTAGGTATACAGAGAATTATAGGCCCAAATATAAATTGTTTAGACAAAGATAGGAAACTTTCAGCAGACATTTTTCCCGAGTTCATTTCCACTGAAATACAATTTCACAATTTTGTGAAAAATTGTGGCTTCATTTTAGAACATTTTCCTATCTTGATAGCAATAACCTTTACTTATGGCTTTCCTTTATATATTTAATTTATTTACAGTCATCATTGAATAAAAGCATAATAAAAACCAAATAAATGCCAACATGGAAATTGTCATCAAATGGCATTCACCAATCTATTAGTTTTCAAAACTTAAAAATGATTCTATCTTGACATATTTTTAAAACAATGCCAGGTTTGCCATCAATCTAACCTCCAGTGGAAGACAGGTAAGGCTGACAACCACCAAATACACTCATAAGCCCCCAACCAATCTCACTTCCTATGAAGTGAAAAACTGCTAAATTTCCATCCAGGATAAGTGTGCTGGATGGGTCAGTTCTGCCAAGATAAAAAGAGTCCTGTATATTATTTCCTGATACACAAGTCAAAACATAAGGATATTATTTCAAAAAGATGCACATTTTTCATATGCAAATAATAATATAATAAGCAAAGGGTTGCCACTGATTTCATTATTTGTTTTATATATATTAATTTAGCACACATTTTTAAGCACATAACAGGAGGACCTTATAACAATGTTACTTATATCATAAAATAAATAACAGATTATAAGTGACCGAAAAAGGGAAAGTATTTTTAGTAATAAAAATGTCACATTAACACTATAAAAGCTAGGCATGATACTGTACTTTCTGTCAACCCATTGAAACAATCATATTATGAAATGTAGATTTTTAAAAAAATTAAAGTGAAAGAAGAAATCATATTTGAGCAGCATAATTTTAATATATTTGAAAATAGGTTAAAAATCTAAAAAATGAAAGGTAAAAATCAATAAATACCAGACAAAAATATGTTTTATGAAGTCAGTATATTTTTTAAATGAAAGTAATAAAAACTTTTTTAAATGCCTGAGTGAATGAAATTTATTTTATTTGACATTTATCAAATGCAAAACTGGAATTAAACATACCTCACTCAGGAAGGAATTCCAGAGCTGAGCATCAACCAATGATTCCACCATATGGATAGAAGTTTTCCTTAAATATATGGGTCCCATGTTGTTTAAACATTTTGCACTCCATTGAAAAGCAATGAGGCAGCTATACAAAATTATTTCAAGACTAGTGAAATATTCTGCATTATAGCAATACTGTCAAAATCAGACTGCACCATTTAGAACAACTTTGTGCCATTGAAAACAACTTGAAGTTTGCAGGTATCTTCAGAAATATCAATTACAGACAGCTGTAACTACATAATAGTAGTAGGCTCATATATCGTGCTAAATTAGGGCTTGCTCAACCACGGTTTACTGGATAAACCACAGTTGTCTAGCTTCATGATATACACTAAGAGAAAAACCATCTACACACAATACAGTGATTTAGAATCCAATAAATTACATTATGGTTTACTATAAAATGAAATCCACATCTTTCTCTCCTCCTAGGAAAAATCCCAGAATATCAATCAAAACTGATATAAAGTTTTCTACTATAATATATAAACTTATATAGTCTATATAATCTATACAGTCTATATACGTATAGACTGAAACCATCAGCTTGCCCAGGAATGGAGAGGGAGCTGATCAAGTGACTGATTTAATCTTGTTATTGCTACCAGGGGGGTGGGGGTGGGGTGGGATTTATTGGGTTTTTAATATCTGATAGATTTTTAACATTTTGTAAATTGCCCAGAGATACCAATGTTTGAGTTGGGCAGTAAATAATAATAAATAAAATAAACTTCACCACAATTTCAACGAAACTATATTAAGGAGCATCCTAATGACTCAGAACATGCCCTTTCAAAAAGGTTGAAATACTATATTATAACTTAGATTGCTTTTTGGATACTATGTTCACTCAGGACTTCAATTTTAGCAAGAGTTAAGCTTCAATTTACAAACTTTATCTATTATTTATCTACCTATTTCTCTTTATTTATCTACCTATTTGTGAAATAAGGCACCAGTTGAAAATTACAACCACTTCTTCTGATCCAGTTTTTATCCAAGTTATTCTAATCTATGTCATGCAGTCAATCCTTTTTTTGTAAATTGCACATCAACTGGTGTCTATTTTTCAGAAAATACCAAATCACTTTTCATACACGTGTGTAATTTTAAAACAAAAATAAAACCTTAATTTGACAAAATTGTCAAATGGAAGATTAAATTCTATTCATACACTATTTAGGAAAAATGTTTTGGAACAGACAATGTTTTGTATGTATGTTTGTGCGTCTTATGTACAAATAAATAAAAGAAGCATTCTTATACAAATAAATAAAATGAAATTTTATTTTTGTAACTCATTTTTATTTGAAATTTAAGATGCATTTTGGAAATTATTAACCATCCTGTTTTTAGATACTTTAAACACCACACCACACCCTTCTTGGAATCATAAGTGAAATCAAAAACTACTTTGCAACTGAAAACCAATTCCAATAATACTGCCACACCTCTTCACTTATTGAAGTAAGAGAAACTGCTGTCAACTAGATAATACATTGTTTTATCAACTGTAACCAGCCTGTCTTTCATAGATCTATATATATATTGCGTAGCTCAGAAGGCGGGCTGAGAAAATATCTATAGACACCTCACAGTCCTGGACATAAACTCCTCCCCTTGGCATGCCACATTGCATTTCAAAACAAATAGATACAGTGACAGTTTCTTCCCCTTGTGCCATCACTCTGCTGAACTAATTCTCACAGAACTGACTAATGTCTAGGTATCTTTACCCATGTTGTTTCTCTGTGGCAGTAGTATTATACTTCTTTTCAACTCTTCTATCTATTATTATTATTATTATTATTATTATTATTATTATTGTTGTTGTTGTTGTTGTTGTTGTTGTTGTTGTTGTTGTTATTATTATTATTATTATTATTATTATTATTATTATTATTATTATTATTATT
>BLBF01000073.1:29185071-29200488 GCA_015471245.1 Laticauda colubrina
TTATTATTATTATTATTATTATTATTATTATTATTATTATTATTATTTTGTTGCTTTGCATGTACAGTGACAGCTGCACCAGAGATGTATGTGTCTAACCACACTTGGCCAAGTATTCTATTCTATTCATACAAAGCAAAAATTATCAAAGGGTTAAGGTTTATGTATAATTTGCATGAAACTACCAAAAATTACCTGTGCAATCTAAAGGCTAGGTCACATCGCCCGTTGAATGCAAAACGTATGTAAAAGGATACAGCGGACGGCCAAAAATCCGGGGGTGGATCCATCCGTTCTTATCCGCTCTCAAAAGGAGCAAAAATGTGCATAAACAGAACAGAAAAGAGCGGACGGGAGGAGGACGTAGCGCGGATGTAAAACAGATGCTCAACGGAAGCCTAGCGGATGAAAGCAGATGGAAGCGGATGGCACGACCGCAGGGCTTCCGGGGGAGCATAGCAAAGCGGACGTGTAGCGGAAAGAGTAGATGCGTAGCAGATGAAGCAGATGCATAGCGGATGCGTAGCGGATGCGTAGCGGATGATGCAGATGCATAGCGGATGCATAGCGGATGCAGAGCGGATGCAGAGCATTCACTGCGCATGCGGGGAGGATGCATTGCATCAGCCCCACGGATATAAAAGGAGGCAGCTCGCACGAGGCCAGCATTCAGAGGAAAGACCTGCTGCCAGACACATCTTTGAGAGAACACCATGGGGAAGAAGAGGAAGCCTGTGCCATCTTCTGCCAGCCCTGGCAAGAGAAATAGATCCACCATCCCACCCCCTGGCGCTGACTCTGCTGCTGCTGCTGCTGCTTCTGCTGCTGGTGCTGCTGGTGCTTCTGCTGCTGGTGCTGGTGCTGCTTCTCCTGCTGCTTCTCCTGCTGCTGCTGTGGTGGACCAGCTCCAAAGCCCTGAAAGCCCTGATGATGAAGGTCCTGCTGCTGAAGGCCCTGCCAGAGGGAGGAAGAGGCAAGGCAAGGAGAAGGGAGAGAGGAAGCAGTACTCCATCGCAAAGGAGCTGGAGTGGCTGAGGGAGAATGAGTACATATGGAGGAAAGGCCACAGGCTCTATCAAGACACCAAGCGGAAGCAGGAGGCTTGGAGACAGAAGGCACAGAGCCTGGACTACACTGCTGTTGTCCTTCTCGGGTGGTGGAAGCATATGCACACCTGGTACGGGAAGCTGCACCTGAAGAAGTCTTGGCCAGGCCGCGGTCAAGCTCACCGACCGGGAGAGCTACGTCATGGCAAATTGCAGCTTCCTGGAGGGTGAGGTCCGCCACTGAGGAGCAGCCCCTCTGTCTACCCTCACTCTCAGGCAGCCCACAGCCAGCCAGTCCTCTTCTGGCCAGGAGACAGCGACCGTGTCCGGGCAGGTGTCCACAGAGCACCCTGCGACAGAGACCCCCCCGACAGCTGCACAACCTATGCCGGAGGACGTGGAGGATTCTCTCACACACATGGAGCAAGAAGAAGCAGTGACCACCAGAGACCAACCCACCCCCACCCCCAGCTCCACCTCCACAGAAAGCAGGCAGAGAGGCAGACCAGAGGGACAGAGCCACACTGTCCTCTTGGAGATCAGGGACACAATCAAGAACAGCGCAGATCTCCTCTCTCAGCTGGTACACTTCGAGATTCCATCCTCAAACCGCAAGCCCTTCCTCACCTACGTGACCCAGACCCTCATGGACATGCCCGAGACGCAGTACCAGGTCATGAAAGAGAGGATCATGGCACTGCTGCACCACCCTCCAGGCCCAGCTGAACCTGCTCCCACCCAGTCCAGGTCTGCTCCTCCACCCCAGGTGATGTCACAGCCCTTCCAAGGCTTTCAACAGCCCCTCACCTACCAAGGCTACAGATACCAGGACTTCCAGCAGCACAGGCAGCCCTTCCCAGTCCAGGCACAGGTTACTCACACGCCACAGCTGCCATCAATGCCACCGACGCCACAGATGTCGATGCCGATGCCACCGATGCCACAGACGCCACAGATGCCACCGACACCACAGATGCCACTGATGCCGATGCCACCAATGCCACCGACGCCACAGATGTTTTTTCGCACGCCACAGACGCCTCACCTCGCCCAGCTGCACACCACACATCCCCACTACACTCCTTCCTCCACCCCACAGCCAAGCCCAGCCTCAGAACATCTTTCATCGGTCCTGTGCCTGACATCCCAGGTCCTGGATGAAGGGCCCCTCAACCTCATTGAAAGCTGAGCCAGCTTTCTGAGAGCTTCCTGAACACACCACCTCCTGTGGACCTCTCGGGGCCAGGCACCCCAATGGCGCCTCAGACCAGCACTCCAGCCACTGCCACCTCCACAGTCCCTGTCCCCTTTACATCTGAGACCATGGACATGCCTCAGAGTGACTGAGAACATTGCCAGGGACTGAGTTGACTTTATCTTTGCTTGGGACACTTTTCTTGGTTCCTTTTGCATTTTAAATAAAGTCCTACACTTTACTTAACTGTTATTAATAAAGGCTATCTTTGCTTCACACACTTGGGTCATTTCTTTTACTTAATAAAGCGTTGGTGGAAACTTTTAGAAAATGGTTAAGCCTTTGCATGCTTGTGGGATGGGCAGGGATACCTTTGGGATGGGTAATAGCTGTGGGATGGGCAGGGATACCTGTGGGATGGGTAATAGCTGTGGGATAGATAAGCCTCCAGTGCAAGCATAGTGGGACTGTATGGTCCACCCTCCCAGGTGCCACACCTATGGCCCTTTATTAGCAACAATTTAATCATTGATCCACACATTTCAACATAAACACAACTCTTTATTAATGCCCTGTTCATTGTAAGGCCACTCAACATACATGGCACAACCTCATCAGTGTTATGCCACAGGCTCAAGGAAACATCCATTAATCATCTATCATCCTGTCTTGCCACTCCACTGCTCCAGCTGGGGAGTTGCACCAGTGTTTCAGGAGGTTGTGCTGCTTCTTCCCTTCACGTGAAGCTCTGTTGGGGCCTGGTACATCCACAGTGTCAATCAGGTTTCGCCCTTGCCTCCATTCACCAAGCTCCATGTCCCCATTCCCTTGTTGACAGTCCACAAGCCTGTTCTGCAACACTGGGTAGCGGGTGCGCATGAAATTGTGCAGGATGAAGCAACCTTCCACAATGCTCCTCACGGTCTGTGGGAGATGCTGCATGGTGGTGAGAAGTACCTGGAACCTGTTGGCCAGGATGCCAAAGGCGTTCTCCACCACCTGTCTTGCCCTGGACAGCCTGTAGTTGAAGATCCTCTCTTCATGGGTGAGGAGTCTGGAACTGTAGGGCTTCATGAGGTAGGTTCTGAGGGAGAAGGCGTCATCACCCACAATGAAGTAGGGCACATCTTGTGTGTCATTGAGTAGGGGGTCTGGATCTGGGAAGCCCATGATGAGGTTGCATTCCAGCCCCTCCTTGAGGTCACTGGCATTGTATACCTGGGCATCTGAACATGAGCCGTTGCCTGAAGCATCGATGTACATGAACTTGTAGTCAGCATCAACCATGGCGAAGAGGATGATGCTGAAGAAGCCCTTGGAGTTGAAATAAGTGGACCCTGACTTAACTGGAGCTTTGCAGGCCACGTGCTTCCCATCTATGGCTCTTACGGTGTGGGAGAAGTTCCACCTCTGATACCACTGTTCTGCAACTTTCCTCCAGCCTTCTTCAGTGGTGGGACACTGGAGGAGCTCCTCCAGGTATTCTTCGATGATGGCCTGCACCACTTCTCTGACCACAATGCTGATGGTGTTGTGTAGCACCCTCCAGGCGTACTGCATGTTTCTGTATATGGTCCCGGAGGCCAGGTGGCGCAGAGTCAGTGCTACCTTGAGCCCAGACTCCAGGCTGGGACGGAAGTTGGTGTTCGCCTTGGTCAACCTTGGTCTCAGAAGCTCCACAACTTCGTCAAACATGGCTGGCGGCATCCACCATCAGTTTGTCATACAGTCCAAACTCCGCTCTTCTCCCGATCCATCGTCGGACCCAGGCACTTCTTGGCCGCCTCCTTTTCTTCCCGTAGAAAAGGTGAAAGAGCCTGAAGAGGGCTTGGTTCTGGTGTTGAATGATGGCAGCTACCAAAAGGAGCGTGCAATGATCCATGGTGGAGAAGAATGGATGCTGTGGAAGAGCAAGAGCAAGGCTGAAGAGGTGTGCACCCCACGTCTGCTGGGCTGAAAGTGAGATCCAGGTGATTTCCTCCCCCTTTTTATAGGAAATATCGGTTTTCCACTAGGTGTCCTTCTGCATCCTCCAGACATCCTCCAGACATCCTAAATATCCGAGATCCATCCCCTATACGAACATTTTTTCCGTTTTAATGCTTTATATCCGAGCTGCATCCACTTTCATCCTTTCTACGTCCATGCTACTAATGCTGTGTGTCTGTTCCATGTCCGTTTCGCTTCCTCCCTGTGTCCGTTTTCCGCTGGAGCGGATTTGAGTTGCGCAGATGCGCAGCAGATGCCTAGCGGATATAGCAGATGCATAATGGATGACGGACGTATAACGGATGTTCCCCGTATGCGTAGCGGATGTAGAACGGACGCGTTGGATACTTCATCCGCTCAAAAAGTTTTGTGCAGCTCAAAACTTTTTGAGCGGATGAAATCACAGTAGACGGATGCTGGACGGATAGAGAGTATGAATCACGGACGCAGTGAGTACACAACGGATGCATCGCGTTTTCCAACGGATGGCAAGCATTTCTCTCCGTTTTACATCCTCTTTGCATCCGTTGGCGCAGTGTGACATGGGCTTAACATTTGAAGAAAACTTTAGAAGTCACATCCACCTTCTTAAAAAAATGTATACATACATACGCACATATGTATGTTTTACTTTTGGGGATATTTTAAAAACAGCACAAAGAGCACATACTAAATCCTTTTTCGGATTAGCAATTTTTCCTTATTTGCTAAATAAAGAAATATTTCCTGCTGGGGCCAAATGATTGGTTTCCCTGTAACTCTAGAGGCCTTAGCTATCAGTCCCTTTAAGAATCTCTGACATTTTAACCTGCTGGGCTCACAGCACCCTGAGGGGACTTTTCTTGCCGTTTTACTTCTGATGCTGCTGACCACTAATACTGACTCCATATATAATGGATTTCAATAACAATCTCCTACAGGTTAACACTTTTGAGCTGCATTGTGATACAGCTTTAATTAAGTTAATACATGATGGTCACAGTTTGGTAGGAAGTTTTTAATAAGTGCATACAGTAATAAAAATATGTTGGTGCTTATTTGTACAACAGTTTCACTGAAAGTTTACCTACAACTACGAATCCATTGTGTGGATTTATGAGATGTTCAATTTCTTTTTTAACAAAGTAAACTAGATGTGTTAATTTACTAACAAAAATATGTACTGGCAATTTCATGAGTAACATAAAAGACATGGTTTTGGCTCTCCTAGGTTTTTACCTGGCTTACAAAGCAGCCAACTTCCCAAGGATTTGAAGCAGGATATGGTTTAGAATACTTTTGGCTGGGAAATATTAATACATTTATTTGATCCTAGAACAAAAGTGGCTAATATTAAATAGCTTAATGCAGTGGTCCACAATCGCCAGGGGTCGTAGCCCACTATTGGGCCATGGCCTACTTGGACCCGGGCATACACAGCTCTATGTACACAAGTTGAGCTGTGCGTTCATGAGTGTGTGTGCCGGTCCATTGCAAGCACAAGTTGAGCTCTGCATGTGCCTGTATGTCAGTACACTTCCCCTCTCCACCCCTGCCAGGCCACCAAGCCACAAAGGTTGGAGATTGTTGGCTTAATGAAAAAAAAACCTGTATTTTAAAGAATAAACTTATGCAGCCATTTAAAATAACAAAACTGTAGATAGAAACCATAATATCATTTCTATAAATAAATTATTATATTTAATTAATAAAATTAAAGGATTCCAACTGTTATACTTCTACTCTGCCACTGTAGCATCTGACACTGTATGTTTTCAAATGTGGACTTTATAGTTTTTAAGTTTTAGAGATTTTTGATAACTGCTTGCTCACTTACATACTAAACTGAATGCAGAAAATAATTGTCTCAAAATCCCAAACCTTGACAGTCAGTATAGAGAACAGTGTCAGAAACCAGCATGGAAGCTATTTTAATATACTTCTTGATTAACTCATGGCCCATTCACTTTTCCCACAGACATGTACTAACATGTCATAATCGTCATAATTCATTATCCCCACAGCTAACACACAAGCTCCTTGATTAGTACACAACTCCCAGACGAGCATTACTAATACTTAATAATTCCCTTCAGCCTCCTGCTATTAGACTACAGATTCTCCAATTAAATATAATGTTGCTGATTAAACACGTTAACCATCTTTCTGCCAGGAATTCTATCCAAATAAGGGTGGGAGGGATGTCCATACACGGCAATTCTCAAAATACAATGAAATCATTTAATTAAAATCAATATCAACATAAACATTTGATAAGAAAGATTAACACTGGAATGATAGCATTAAATACAAAACAACCTGCAAACCTGCTTCTTTAAGAATAGGACAGTAATATATTTGAAAATCAAAAGTATTTAAGGGATGCATAGGAATAGTCCATATTGCCATAGTAGCAAGTTTAGTTTGGTATCCAAATATTGATGTGAATAGGTGAAATCTTCATCAGTGTTAACAAATTGATAGATGATAGTGGCCTTATAGTTAAATGCTTGCTGAATTTTGTCTGTCAAATAATGTAGTGCAGTGCATTGTTGTTGTATGGACTAGGCTCTGAATTGAAAAGCTTAACAAAACAGCATGCTTTCTAGTTAATTATCATGCTCCTGGAGGCTTACTGTATTTCACTATAAATTGTCATAATTTTTCAGAAGCTGAAATGATTTATTATTTAGGAATATGTTACTTCAGAAATGATTTTGAGAAGGAATTATTTTTTTTTACAGCAGCGACAAACATACTTAGTAGCCCTCCCTCTCTAAAAAGCAGGAAAAATGTTTTGAATGATATTTTTACTAACAACACTAATGATATTTCTTGGATGTCTTATTCTGATTTGCTTTGCTTTGAATAAACATTTGTTCTTTTTGGCTTGAATTAAATACTAGTGGCAATATTGTATATGTTTTTTAGTGCTGACCACAGAAGCAGCATGATCATGTAAACTTCCTTCAATCAGGATTGCCACAATAGTGGTAGAACTTAGTTTTAGGGAAGCCTTACACTAGAAATGCAACAGCTTGGTCTAAAATGTAATTTAAACAAGAGGTAAAGGAAAATATGAGCATGGTGGATAGCAGAATGAAAAGAAAATAAATGTGGTTTAGTCCTTGTTTAAATTGTTTCAAAATAATTTTGAGTCAGAAAGAGAACATTTTATTTCAGAAAATTCAACAGCAATAGCTTAGAAATAACATTTGTGGAACATATAATAGAATGTATAAAGTGTGCTTTATCGGATTAAAGCCAAGAATAAAAATGTAACTTGGAAAATGTTGAACATCATAATGTGCAAAATGTTACATATTTGTGCAGCAAGTAAGTTGTGGCTTCCACTATGTTCTTTTTCCTCTCGTTTGAATATTTTTAGAAAAATGTAAAATGTTATGGAAATTCAACCACCAGCTATTGGATTGTATCCAGCAAGGTGGCTTGCTGTTTGAAAGAAAATTCCTGGTGTGTATTGACATTGTAGTTTTAGGATGTAGTAATGAGATTGAGTGGTATCTTTTGTGAGCCCTCATGGATGATTGACAAAGAGGTAATGTGACTCATCATTTATCAAGTTATTATCATGTCTACCCTTTATAATTTATCCCTGCTGTCTGGGGAGGTGGTAAGGACAATATGACTTTGTGATGTCAAAGTAATTAGTGTTTGTTTGTGGTTTCCAGCTGAACAAACTGGAAGCTAACAATCCGGTAAATTAAAATGATATGTACCAGCATAGACAAAGATGAGAAGACCTCTGGGAAGAGCTTATCAAAATTTCATACTTTTTTTTTACAGTTATGTTTTCTAATTGCTCACTTGTACTCATTTGCCATTAATAGCTTCTAATATATGCTGCTGAGGCATCTTGCTATGAGATGATACAGGAATTTAATAAATAAATAATGAGGCCATGCATCATTAACTGCTTTCTTTCCATCGTATTTATATCAGAACAAACTGTTAGACCTATTAAAGTACAACTTTAACTTAAAAAAATACTTTGTTTAATTATGAGACATAATAATAGCAACATATGTTAAATAATTATGTATGTTTGGCAAGTTGGGCTTTCCAGCTTCAGTTTAGGTTGAAGTTTAGTTGCCGATGCTGACTCTGTAAACTGCTTTAGAGAGTGCTGTAAAGAGT
Source organism: Laticauda colubrina (assembly GCA_015471245.1). Lineage (NCBI taxonomy): Eukaryota > Metazoa > Chordata > Lepidosauria > Squamata > Elapidae > Laticauda > Laticauda colubrina. The sequence goes on from BLBF01000073.1 coordinate 29,193,439, forward strand.
GCTGAAGCAGTATATATAAATCTTAAGTGCTGCTGCTATTATAACATGAGTTACTTTAGCATTATGGTGGAAGAAAATACATTTATGAGAAATTTGTACATAACTAGAGTAGTTATATAAAAGACTAGTCTATAAAAGACTTTTTATATAGACTAATTTTACCAGAGAAACTATTATTGTTTCAATAATATGTTATGGTTTTTCACCCCGATTTTCTATTTTTCTGTTCTGTTCTTTATCCCTTGATAATTAGTGTTTCATAATTGCCTTTTGCTATGGGGCATTTTGTTTCCTCAGTGTCCAGTTCCCTCTTTTGGGGGAACGTTGTGCAATAGATTTAGAGGACTCTGGATGAAGTGGATAATCTGGATCTTTTTTAGTTAGATTGTGAACCTGAGAGTGAGTATGGAATAGAAGCGACTTTAGTTGGTGTGGGTGGGAAGATGGTGGTGAATCCCTTTCTTGTTTGCTTGACTACTCAGCAGCTTTTGATACCATCAACGATGATATCCTTCTGGATAAACTCAGAAACTGGGATGGAAAGCATGGGTTGGGCTGATTCACCTCCTTTCTCTGGGGCCAATTCCAGTCATTGATGATTGAGGAGGAGAGATCCTGAGTTAACCCCCTGCTATGTGGGTCCAATTTAACAGGTATATGAGATCGCTGGGTGAGCTTATCCTTTGTGATGGGATGAAATACCATGTATATCTCTGCTCCTAGCAAATTATGCGATAGGATGTCTATTTTAGTGCTGGAGGCTGTGAGAGTATGGCTTGAACTGAACCATGGAAAGACTGAGTGGCTTTGGGTTTTGGGGCTCTCTGGTTCTAGAACTGCACCATCTCTGGTGCTGGATAGGACAGCATTGACCCAAACAGACCCCATGTGCAATCTGGGGGGGATAGTTCTTCCTGGTCTCAGGACTGCTGCATAGGAACAGATGGCAGTCATAGCTAGGAGAGCCTTTGCACAACTTTGTTCTCTACATGATAACACTGAAACAAGAGGGTCGTGATCAGGGGTGGGATCTACCAGTTCACACCTATTCGTTAGAACCAGTTGTTAACATTCTAAGCAGTTCAGAGAACCGATTATTAAAAGAAATTACTGGCCTAATCCTGTAAGGAAGAGGAAGGAAACATTCTGGTGTTGCTTACAGAAACTGCCTCTCCGTCTAGCCTTTGGCAGGACTAGACTTCTTGTCTCAGGAACGTCTCTGGAGTTTTTTTCCCCCTCCTTTGCTGGTACTTTGCTTGTGTGGAGTGACCATTCAAAGTTACAATGGCAATGAAAAAAGTGACATGACCATTTTTCACACTTATGACTGTTGCAGCATCCCCACAGTCATGAGAGGCCAGGTGAATAGATGCGTTCCTCGATGTGAGTGATATTGAGTGGGCCACACCCAGCCAATAACATGACCACCAAGCCACATCCACCACCTAAGCACACCACACCCACCACCCACAGAACCGGTTATTAAAATTTTTGAATCCCACCCCTGCTCAAGATCAGTTCTCATACTTACGACTGTTGGAGAATCTCTGTGATTATGTGATCCAAATTTAAGCACTGATCAACTGGCATATATTTGCAATAGTTACAGCATTCTAGGGTTGTGTGATAACATATGGGATCTTCCCAAGCGGCTTCTGATATACAAAATTGATGGGGGAAGCTCGATTTGTTTAATTATCACAACAAAAAAGCCCACAAAATTGGGTTGACTCACTTTGCAATTGCATCATTAGCAATGGAAGCTCCAATCTCACTTATGGTCATAAATTGAGGATTACCTATATAGTGCAAACGTCTGAATTTTCTTAAATTTCCCTCCTTTTATAGGACCTTTTTCTCAGTGGTGTTATATTTGGATGTTGTCATATTGGCACTGACTATTACATTCAGTGTTAAGGAAAATGACAGGTTTTTAAAAATATTATTCATATTTTACTGTGCTCTGCTTCCTATACAGTTAAGTCAGAATTAGATTGGGTTAATGCATAGAAACTAATTTTAGTTATGTCACTATGATTTGAAGCACAGCTTCATGAAATTGCAGCTTCCTAATCTGGATGGTTGTGTAGCTGTCCCCTCTGCTCCTAAAATGGGGTCAAATAATGATGGAAGAGTATTGAAGTTCCTACAGTGAAGGACTGGATTGTAAAAATATCAGAACTAGTGGAACTGGCAAAATGGACTTATCTGGCCAGGGAGGAAACAAGTGGTTTGTTTGAAAGACTGGAAACTTTTATGGACATTTTGCTAAAGAAGAATAAAAAGTAAAATTGTGGTTTATGGAGATTTAATGATTGAAACACATTAATATTAAATAAGGAACTGAAGGGATCTCTGGAAAAATTAAGAAGGAAGAAGATAATAGATTTGTTAATATCTGGTGAGAAGGTTGGAAATCATACTTCAAAACCTTCCTTCTTTCCATCCAATCCATCCATCCATTTTCCTTTAGATTTGTCTTGTTCTGTATAAAAAATATCAAGATAGTGAAAACACCATATTGATATTATCAATTTTCTTTGGAATCTAATTTATCATGTTTTCAATTTAGCATTAAAATCCTATCAAAAATGACTGTAAACACTGCTTCAAATAGGTGCATTAAATTCTGATATTAGGATCTAGCTTTTTAACTGTACACTTAATTTGTTTAAAAAATGTTTGTTTAAAAATACCTTTATGTTATTGACTTGGCAGAAAATCCATATAGTAAGTAAGCATAAACTATAATTTCCTTATATGGAGCTTTAGGAAGATCTTGAAGACACATACAACATCTCTAGTACTACCCGTCTAGTAAAACTATGGTAGAAAGTATGTTATATGCATATTAACATCAGAAAATGTTCTTTCCAGGCTTCGCAAGATGTTATCTTCTCTCTCAGCTTTCTAAGCTCTTCTGCTCATACCTAGTATATACCCCGTGTGGCCTTATCGTTTTTATGGTAGCAGTGACATCATAAAGCAGCACTGCATTATCCAATCCCTTGATGGCAATGCCAAGTGATTTATTTTTAAAAAATGTCCTCTCTTATTTCATAATTACTGCATATCAATATTGAAGAATATGAACATCTATTATTTCAGTTGCTGTTGAAATGTGTAAATTAGCATTAGCACTATGAGGAATTCAAAGATATATTTAAAGATAAATATAAACTTTCTATCATGATTTGGATCTCCCATCTCATCCTATTCGTTAATACAATTTTGAACATCACAACATCTTTTTCAAAATATATTTGACTGAATAAAAAGGACTTATGAAATGATATTTCCTTAAGAAGGGACTTTCTATTCAAATGTAGCTTAAATAATGGCAAATATTCATTGAATATTTGGAGGAGATCAACACAGATAATCTAGAAAGTAATGTTACAACAAACAATAGGTACTTACAGCATTTGAATCAACATCACTGTGTATGGCAACTGTTTTAATTCCCATCTTCTTGCATGTTTTGATTACCTAGTCAGTGAGTGAGGAGGGAAAAATTGTTTCTTTTAGTTAAACACTTTAAGTAAAAATAAAAAATAAAAATAAAAAAACTATAAAATAACTACAATTTTGAGATGTTACTTACCCTGCAGGCAATTTCTCCTCTGTTTGCAATAAGAAGCTTATCAAAAGTCTAGTGAAGGAATGAGGAAGAAAAAAAGTATCCTTCATAAATATAATGTAAACAGAGATATTTACACTTACATTTAGTCTCATTAAATGAATAGAAGAATGTGAAATCTAATCACTAAATATGAAAAATGATTATTTACAAAATGTTATTATGATTTCATAGAAACAAAACTGATCTAAAGCCCATGTCACACTGGCCAACGGATGCAAAAAGGACACAGCAGACGAGCAAAATGTTCTATCCGTTGTTATCCGCTCTCAAAAGGGGCAAAAATTTGCATAACCGGAGCGGATACCACGGACGCGGGGAGGATGTAGGGAAGATGCAAAGCGGATGCGGAACGGAAGCCCAGCGGATGGAAGCGGATGGGAGTGGGTGGCACGTCCGCAGGGCTTCCGGGGGGCCTCAGCAAAGCGGACGCGGAACGGAAAGAGCGGAAGGAGAGCGGAAGCCTAGCGGAGGCACAGCGGAAGCCTAATGGATGCCTGGCGTTAATTGCGCATGCGGGGAGGATGCATTGCGTCAGCCCCGCAGATATAACCGAAGCAGCTCAGAAGCAGGTCGCCATTCAGAGGAAAGACCTGCTGCCGGAAGGATTGGCTGCCTTGCCTGCCCTGCCTGCATGTCTGCCTGCCAGCCTCCCTGCCAGCCTTCCTGCCTGCCTTGGTTCATGTCTGCCTGCCAGCCTTGGTACCTGCCTGCCTGCCAGCCTGCCTGCCAGCCTTTCTGCCAGCCTTGGTTCCTGCCAGCCTCCCTGCCAGCCAGCAACCCCACAACCATGCGGAAGCACAGCAAGCCTCAGCCATCTGCTGCCAGCCCTGGCAAGAGGGACAGGGCTACCATCCCGCCCCCTGGACCTCACTCTGGTTCTGCTGGGGCTTCTGCAGCACGGGCTTGCTCTTCTGGGGCTGGGGCTTCTGCTGCGTCTGCTTTTGGAGGAGCTGATGACAAGCACTCCAGCACCAGCCACCTCCACAGCACCTGGACCCTTCACCCATAAGACTGAGCGACCAAGAGGAGTGCCAGAGACTCATTTTTGTTTTATAGCTTCTTGTTAATAAAGTATATTTTTGATTCATACACTTGCTTCGTTTCTCTTTTTTAATAAAGTCTTGCTGGAAACTGTTAGAAATGGTTTAAGCCTTTGCATTCTTGTGGGATGGGTAAGGATAGCTTTAGGATGGGTTAGGAAACCTGTGGTATGGGTAATAGCTGTGGGATGGGTTAGGATAGCAGTGGGATAAACCTCCAGTTCAAGCATAGTGGGACTGGATGGTCCACCCTCCAGGTGCCACACCTACAGCCCTTTATTATCAATAATAATGTAATAATTATCCACACATGTCAACATAAACACAACTCTTTATTAAACGCCCTGTTCATTGTAGGCCAACCAAACATACATGACCCAATCTCATCTGTGTGATGAGACAGGCTGAAGGAAGCATCCATTAAGCATCTACCATCCTGTCTTGCCACTCCACTGCTCCAGCTGGGGAGTTGCACCATTATCTCAGGAGGTTGCGCTGCTTCTTCACTTCATTTGAGGCTCTGTTGGAGCGTTGCACATCCTTAGTGTCGATCAGGTTTCGCCCTTGCCTCCATTCCCCAGGCTCCATGACCCCATTGGCTTGTTGGAGGTCCACGAGCCTGTTCTGCAAGACTGGGTAGCGGGTGCGCATGAGATTGTGCAGGATGCAGCAAGCTTCCATGATCTTCCTCACGGTCTCTGGGCAATGCTGCATGGTGGTGAGAAGTACCTGGAACCTGTTGGCCAGGATGCCAAAGGCGTTCTCCACCACCCGCCTTGCCCTGGACAGTTGAAGATCCTCGCCTTGCCCTGTAGTTGAAGATCCTCTCTTCACGGTGAGGAGTCTGGAGGTGTAGGGCTTCATGAGGTAGGTTGTGAGGGAGAAGGCGTCATCACCCACGATGAGGTAGGGCACATCTTGTGTGTCGTTGGGCAGGGGGTTTGGATCTGGGAAGCGCACGATGAGGTTGCGTTCCAGCCCCTCCTTGAGGTAACTGGCGTTGTATACCTGGGCATCCGAAGATGAGCCGTTGCCTGAAGCATCGATGAACATGAACTTGTAGTCAGCATCGACCAGGGCAAAGAGGATGATGCTGAAGAAGCCCTTGGAGTTGAAATAAGTGGACCCCGACTAGGCTGGAGATTTGCAGGTCACGTGCTTCCCATCTATGGCTCCAACGGTGTGGGGGAAGTTCAACTTCTGATACCACTGCTCTGCAACTTTCTTCCAGCCTTCTTCAGTGGAGGGGTACTGGAGGAGCTCCTCCTTGTATTCTTCGATGATGGCCTGCACCACTTCTCTGACCACAATGCTGATGGTGTTGGATGGCACCCTCCAGCCGTTCTGCATGCTCCTGTAGGAGGTCCCTGAGGCCAGGTGGCACAGAGTGAGTGCCACCTTGAGCCCAGCTTCCCGGCTGGGCTGGAAGCTGGTGTTTGCCTTGGTCAACCTGGGTGTCAGACGCTGCACAACTTCATCAAACATGGCTGGAGGCATCCTCATGAAGTTCTGGAATGCCCGAGTGTCTTCGCTCCTGAGCTCCACCATCAGCTTGTTGTACAGTCCGTCCTCTGCTCTACTGGCGAACCATCTTCGGACCCAGACTCTTTTTGGGTGGCTCCTTTTCTTCTCGCAGTAGTGTTCACAGAGCCTGCAGATGGCTTCGCACTGTTGCAGAACGATGGTGGCTGCTGAAAGGACTTTGTTACAATCTACGGTGGACATGACTGGATGTTGTGGAAGAGGAAGAGACAGACGAAGGCTGCAGAGGTCTGCACCGCTGGGCTGCTGTTCTGAAAATGCGATGCAGGCGAGTTGCTCCCCCTTTTTATAGGCAGTATAAGTATCCCTTTGCATCCTCTAGGCATCCTCTAGGCATCCTCTAGGCATCCTCTAGGCATCCTCTAGGCATCCTTAATATCCGAGATAGGTCCCCTCTGCAAACGTTTTTTCCATTTTAAACGCTTTGTTTCCATGCTGCATCCGCTAGGCATCCGTTCTGCGTCCGTTCCGCTTCCTCCCCACATCCGTTTACCGCTGGAGCGGATGGAGTTGCGCGGATGCGTAGCGGATGCCTAGCGGATATAGCGGATGCGTAACGGGTGCGTAGCGGGTGCGTAGCGGATGCAGAACGGACGAACTGGATACATTTTCCGCGCAAAAGTTTTTGGCAGCCCAAAACTTTTGGAGCGGATGAAACGTCCATAAACGGATGCTGGACGGATAGAGAGGAAGCAAAACGGAGGCAGTGAGTACAAAACGGATACATCGCGTTAACCAACGGATGGCAAGGTTTTTTGTCCGTTTTACATCCTCTTTGCATCCGTTGGTTCAGTGTGACATGGGCTTAAGAATGGTAAACAGACT
>BLBF01000073.1:29210488-29254453 GCA_015471245.1 Laticauda colubrina
GTAGTAGAGTTCACAGAGCCTGTAGATGGCTTCGCACTGTTGCAGAAGGATGGTGGCTGCCAAAAGGACTGTGTTACGATCCACGGTGGACATGACTGGATGCTGTGGAAGAGGAAGAGGCAGATGAAGACTGCAGAGGTCTGCAGCAGGGCTGCTGGTCTGAAAGTGAGATCCAGATGTGTTGCTCCCCCTTTTTATAGGCAGCATAGGTATCCCTTTGCATCCTCTAGGCATCCTGTAGACATCCTTAATATCCGAGAAAGGTCCCCTCTGCGGACGTTTTTTCTATTTTACATGCTTTGTTTCCGTGCTGCATCCGCTAGGCATCCGTTCTGCATCCGTTCCGCGTCCGTTCCACTTCCTCCCTGAGTCTGAGCGGATGCGAGTTGCGCGGATGCAGAACGGATGCCTAGCGGATATAGCAGATGCGTAACGGATGCACAACGGATGCCTAGCGGATGCCTAGCGGATGCAGAACGGACGAATTGGATACATTTTCCGTGCAAAAGTTTTGAGCAGCTCAAAACTTTCTGAGCGGATGAAACGTCAATAAACAGATGCTGGACAGATAGAGAGGAAGCAAAACGGAGGCAGTGAGTACATCGCGTTTTCCAACGGATGGCAAGCTTTTTTGTCCGTTTTACATCCTCTTTGCATCCGTTGGTGCAGTGTGACAGGGGCTTTAACTCTTTAATATCCTAAAAATAAATATAAGCAATACTGTATCAGAAAACAAGTTCACATAAATAATTACCTTTTCATTTGGATCATAAACTGTTGAATGAAAGCCATGAGAAGTGATAAGGCACCATCTATATCCTGTAACCTGTACAATATTCTGCAAAGGAAAGAAAATAAATGAAATTACTATTAATCACACATCTTAGGAAAAGGCTACCTTTTACCAACTGTATGACAAAATGAGAAAAAAGAATTTTGTCAGCTTCTGAAAATGGCTTGTAGACCATCATATAGATATTAATAAATAGTTTTAAATATTTATTAGGTATTATTAATATTAAATATTGGAAATATTTTAAGATGTGTATTGTAACGGACTTATACATCAGATTAATGACTTGATTAAACATAAAATAATCTCAGAATAACAGAACAGAATTGGAAGGGACTTTGGAGGTCTTCTAGTCCAACACCCTGCTCAAGCAGGAGACACTGTACCATGTCAGACAAATGGCTGTCCAACCTCTTCTTAAAAACCTTCAGTGATGGAGAACCAGCCACTTTTGAAGGCAAGCCATTCTGCTGGTTAATTGTTCTTACTGTCAGGAAGTTTCTCCTTAGCTTCTCCTTAGTTGCTTCTCTCCTTGATTAGCTTCTATCCATTGCTTCTTATGCTGCCTTGAGATGCTTTGGAAAATAGGATGACCCTTCTTTTAGTAGCCCTTCAAATATTGAAACACTGCTACCATGTTACCCCAGTCCTTCTTTACAGTAGACTAAACCTACCAAATTCCTGCAGGTGTTCATATGTTTTAGCCTCCAGCCCCCTAATCATCTTTGTTGGTCTTCCCTGCACTCTTTCCAGAATCTCAACATCGTTTTTATATTGTGGTGACCAAAACTGGATGCAGTATTCCATGTATGGTCTTACCAAGGCATTATAAAGCGGTATTAACACTTTGTGCAGTGAATATAACCACAGACATGGCTTACATAACAGAGACCTAACTGGGTCACAATGATGACATAGTCCTTTTTGAAATTTACCTGCACCAAAAATCATGGTGCCATGTCAATTATTCCTTATGACGTCTTAGCTGCCACCAGAAACTCTGCCCCACAAATGACTGGATATGACAGTTTATAGGTTGCATGAGCCCTGGGGATAGGATAGAGCTGTGGCTGGTAAGCATGTTTATTTATCTGTTCTTAACATGTCTGAAGAATTGCATTCCATAGTTCTGTTGAAGGCTACCTGGACTCTTTTATGGAAAAGGTAGGGTAAAGTTTTGCCTCAAGCTGCTGTGATATGTTTGCAAGTTTTTTTGAGGAAAAAAAACCCACCCAGTGTAAAGACTCGAGAGATTCTCAGTCATCTAGGTCATGGTTATCCCAAAGGTGCTTTTTCTGGAGGCAACTGGACTTTGTTTTTTCTTCTGAAGAAGTTTTGCTTCTTATCCAAAGAACTTTTTCAGCTCTTCCCCACTATCCTGTCAGAGCTGAAGAAGCTTCTTAGATGAGAAGCGAAACATCTTCAAAAGAAACAAGAAAGTCCAGTTGCCTCCTGAAAAAGCACCGTTGGGACACTCAGTGTGGGAAGTCTTCTTTAACAGGGATAGTGAAGTGCCTTGAGTAAGGTCTTCAGGGATTATTTGGGATTCATTTGAATTTGTTGGGACGGATGAAGTGGATAAGGCTTTCTTTCACATGAATTCTGTCACCTAAAATTAGAGTTCTGTCTTGCTAAGTTGATTCATGTGGCTAGGAAAGGTGTTTGGGGCTCGATTCAGGCTATAATGCTTCACTAAGAGAAGACAAGGTCTATTGATATTGAAAGATGGTTATTGTACCATAACGATATTAATATATGGTTATTGTACCCCTTCTAAAGAACCCCTCTCTGTCTAGCCAACCTGGACAACTATCAATTAATCCTTAATAAAGGTGGCTTCCTACCTTTTTGGCCATGTTGTTCATATCAGAGGTTTTGAAAACAAAAACAAAAGCAGATAATAAAACTGGATATTGGTGGCACATCTCTCTAGAACCACCTTCAAATGCTGGCCCTTTGCAAATCTTCCAAGGAGAAAGTGCAGGAAAGAAAAATTTATTAAATAAATAAACTCTTGAAGAACTTCTCAGGGGGCTCCCTGAAAGCTCTACTTGAAAGTTCTACACATTTTTCCTCTTTTGTGAAAGAAATTGGGCAGGCAAAGCATAGAAAAGGGTTTGCAAGCATTACCAGTGAGAGATACAGTGGGAAGGAAGAGGAGATTTTTCTAAGACCCCAAAAGGCAGATTTGATGGTTTGGCGGGCCTCAATATTCCGTAAGAGGACACAGTGGCCTAGCAATTGATGCTGGGTTTGTCAATCAGAAGGTTGACTGTTCGAGACCCAAACACCGCGTGACAGGGTGAGCACCCATTCTTGCCCCAGCTCCTGCCAACTTAGCAGTTCAAAAGCATGCAACTGCAAGCAGATAAATGGATACCACTTCAGCAGAAAGATAACAGCATTCTGCGTATAGCCATGAATACGCCAGCCACATGACCACCGAAGCATCTTCAGACAATGCTGGCTCCCTTGATTAGGAAACAGAGATGAGTATCTTTACCTTTTTTAAAAACATTCCCTAAACTTAATGTTTGTTACGATAGTAACATCTAACTAGCCCTGTTTCCAATTCTATTTACTTCCCTTTTCTCATCTCGTAGAGCCATAAACAGCAGCTCAGAAACTCTCACTACTTGAATCTTAAATTAATTGTTAGATCTGAACCTTGAATTGTGTTCACTTTTTGCTATGCTCAAGTAAATCAACATAAACTGAAGCTTAAGTGTATAGTTGAATACATGAATGAAGCAGGTTCTTCAGAGTGTTAAATTTAAATATTTTCTCTTAAGATATTCCAGTACTTTCTGATCAATCCAGCTCTAATAATCTCAAAAGAATGCTCTGAACTACATGTAGCTATTAAATTTTACAGATATACAACCATGGAGGACAATGAATTAGGAAGCAAATAATATAATTACCATATAATATGATTTTATTTCAGACACAGCTATTACAATTAGAGGTAAATAAATGTAAAATAAATGCAAACCCCAAGGGAGCAACTTTAACATATAATATGTAATAAAATAAGGCTGTTATACCATGAGATGCACTTTTATAGGCATGCAAACAACTGTACTGAATATTTCTACCACTTTCATATTTTCCCATGCTAACAATTTCTATCTCCTTTTTTTTCTTGAGCTCTTCTTTCCTGTGTCCCTGAAACTAATATTTTATAACCTGTTAAAATAATAGTTTAATAGTTTTAAATGTTTAAAAATTAACTGAAAATTTTGCACTTGATTATATGTTATCCTAAATTAATGAAGTAGTTTTTTGAAGTAGTTTTACATTTCAACTACTTAAACACAATTTTTGGGAACATCTAGTGCGATCTCGAGCCAATTTTGAACCAAATGCAATCCAATAAGCACATCCACAATCCATCCAAGAGTGATCAAGCATCAGCCACTTTTTTTCTCCTTACCTTTACCTACTTAACCTTTTTGTTCAGCAATCTCACTTGATAAACAACACTTGGAGATTATGTTCTAAACTATTTTCGAGACCAGTGGTTCTTAATCTGTGATCCAGACCCCTGGGGGGACAGGGGGTTCGCAAAGGTTGAAGAAATGTTATAATTTAAATCAAGTTGTTGTAGTTCATGGTCACCAAAGATATTTAAAGGGGATACGTGATAAAGAAGAGAACAACTGTTCTAGACTATTTTCAGGTAGCCAAGTAAAGGTATTGCCTTAATAAGATTTACTACAAGCTAGATAGGTTTCAACATAAATTGTACGCTGCAAATATCCTTTAAAAGGTTAGGTTAGTGTAAGGAGAACCAAAATGTTTCTATGATTTGCTGCTTTGTGCCCAGCAAAAGTATCAGTATGTGCTGAACTAAAAGCAAACCAATCTAGTGCTTCTGACAGACTTCAAAATTGACAATTAGCTACTCCAGACAAACTGAAAAATGCTCTCAACCAATAGACTATATTGGGACCATGTATAATTTTTCAGGAAATTTAATAGCTCTATTTATCTTTTTAAAAAGAAAATACCCTTCTTTCATCTGCAAAAGGATGTCATACAAAACGGTTTATAAACTACTCAAATACCTTACAGTGAAGTGATTGCATGATCCCTACACTTTTCCCATCCAAAATTTCAGCACCAGCACTTGTGACATTGGAGTAGAACATACAAATGACTCTTCAAAGATTACACAGTGCTTAAGTAGAATCAAAACTACAATAAAGCTTTGTTTTTCTTGCATTAAGCAAGCTATATACATACAATCCCATTCAACCAAGTTGACCAGTGCTGTATGGGGGTGATGGGAGAAATTTGTTCCAGGTAAATGCAATTATGCCTTTTCTTCTACTTGGCTTTATACAAGGAGCTGTTGCTCGGTAGATTCATATTTACACTTCATAGCCAACAGTTTACAAGATAGCACTGCTTTTACTCAGGACTGATATACATTCCATAATAAGTTCCATATACATTCCATATACATTCCAGAAATGTGACCAAGTAGCTTTCAAGGAGAATCCCTCACAGTTCAATGTATCGCAGTAGTCCAATATACAATATTTATGTGTAGTAGATACTGGAGTGTCAGTACTTTATTCTTTACAATACACTAAAAATATATTCTATATTGTAATGGGCTATGAGAATAACCTTGGGAGACAGGAGGAAGTCCACAATCTAGACAACAGTCTGGTAAACAAATTCTGAGTCCAAAGCAAGGGCGAAGGTGCCAAAGCATGTCAGAAGCAACCCTCCCTAGTTCTCTGAAAAATAAAGACAGAGGAGAGGGTAACAGCTTTCAAAACTAAGAACTCTGAATTCAATGGGATCTTTCTATGAGATTGCAGCAGAACTGTTATTTATTCCAGTTATTTGTTAAAAATCTTGTCCTTATGGACTATGGTAATATGCAGCAAGTGTCAGCCCTTCAATACAGTTCAGACAGGCAGTCATGAACACTAATACTACCTTTATAGTAAGAGTACAGTAATTGCAGTACTTCTGAATGGGCATGTTTTTTCAACCTTGACGATCTCCAGACTTTATCTTCCAGCATTCCCCAGTTAGCAGGAGGAACAGCATGCATTAGAGATATAAAATGCTTCAGATTCAAATCCAGGAGTTAACTCAGATCTAGGCATGCATGTGGCTGCTCTTGGCAATCCTTTAAAAAGGTGCACCTTTTCTTGGGTTTCAACAGTAGCCGTATAATTCCTAGCAAAATGCACACTTGATCTTAAGTGGCGATGACAGTGCAAACAGCTGTTTCAGAGCCCTGAGAATTCCTGGTTCATTACTAATAAGAGCCAGTCATAACAAGCCTCAGATTCTCACATTCCAAGTTGCAAACAATTCAAAATCCCTCCAAATTTGCTTCTTGTGGCTACAGTTGACATGAAAAAAGAAGAGAAGCAAAAGTTTGTTGTGGATCATTGAGATAATAATGAACTATTATTTGGTCATTGGTCACCTCCATCTTTTTGTGACATGATTTACATTATTTGTCTAGGATTGCTTCTTTGGATCTGCTTCTTTGTAAGTAAGTTTACATTTGTGCCTTTAGCAATAGTGTGTAAACACCTTGGTCTTCTCTTGGCCTTTTTCTTTGTTGTCTTTGATTTTTTTTTAAAGCATTAGTGAATCTTACTTTTCAAGCATTCTATGAATCTTATTTTTTGCATGATACAGGACTTGCATGCCAGAGAAAACATTTTCTGTAGTGTCATTAGTAGTGCTTTTGTGAATAAAGTTTTACTTCATCTAGCATTGAATTATTTGCTCTTCTTGTTCTCAGCTATTTTCTCCATTTGAAATATCTAAAAGTGCAACACAATGCACTTTTTTCTTTCATTATCAACACAAGATTCCATAAGTTGCATTTAATTCTATTTTCCAGAATGTCTGACTTTAAATTAATATCAGATTTTAAATATAGAATACATTTTAGGACTGTTTCTGTGTATCTTTGTCATTTGCACCAAATGCACAATAATAGACTTATTTATTGTTGCGTAAGGAACCTTATCGACAAGTTTAAAATGAAGGATGATCTTACTTTGCCTACTCATTTCTCAAACATAGATATCAGTTTTAAAATTATAGTTTTCACTTCAAGCTCCCCATTTTTCATTTGCTCTTTAAAGCAGCAATTGCTGAAAATCTGAGTCACACATATGATGTTGCAAAGGAAATTAGTACTTTCATGATTTTCTTGCTTAATTATTTGTATTCAGCTTGCACATTAATCAAGATTTCAGGAACAAGTAGCATTTGGAATTTGATTTTCAGAAAGATGTCAAAACAGAAATCGGTTAATAGTTGTTCTTCAGGAGTCAGCATATCTCTTTTCAGTTCAATTAAAGGTTCCCTAATCCAGTTATACTTTACATTTGCATATGAGAAAAATATTTCTTAAAATGGAATTTCACTGAAAAAGATAATTCAAGCTATAGTTCTTCATACTGTCACCATTTTTGTATTACTATTTTCAACAGAGCATTTTACACAATGAAATATTTCCAGAAATTTACTTATTTTCCTGTGACACAACTTATGTTTTTTAATTAAAGAATTTCACTGTGTCATTGAGTTGAAGAAGATATTATTGTTGACATTTTACTGCATGGCACAAAAAGTAATCAGCTTCATCTGAACTTATATATTTTGAATCAAAAGCCTATATATATATCGCACAGTGGAACCACATAGCACCAAGAGTTTTAGCCTGAATAAAAGCTTGAAATCTCCCGTGCTGATATGTCTTAGACTACAGGTGTCAAACTTGATTGCATCATGTGACATATCGTGATATATCGTAAAAAAATTTTTTGCCTTTGTGGAGCCAAGGTGGGCATGGCCTGCATGTAATTCATCCAGCCCATAGGCTGTCAATTTGACACCCCTGCCATAGACCATGCTTCATCAATGATAATCAGAATAATGGAAGCCAACCAGCAGCTTACAGAGCAGACAAGTTGCCAAGTAAACTGTGCCCATGAACATCTACACTGTCACATCCTGAACCAGGTGTAGCTTGCAAGTTATTTACAAGGGCAGCCACACTGCAACAGCCTGAAGGCAAGATAACTGAGGCACAAAACTTCCCAATTCAGGAAAAGATATAATTGGTTTACACTGAATCTTTACAGAAGTCCTCTGGAATCTGCCACCTGCTATTTAAGCAAAAGCCATAAGTACAGGAAGAGCTTCAAATCACATATTAAGAAAGTCCAGAAATATTTCACAAGAAGAATTATCCACTCCTCTACTCATTGTAGAATACCTTATGCCACCAGACTTGAAATTCCAGACCTAGAAAAACTAGAACTACACCGCCTTCAGTCCGATCTAAGTATAGTATATAAAATCATACATTGCAATGCCCTACCTGTCAATGAATACTTCAGCTTCAACCATAACAATACAAGAGCAAACAATAGATACAAACTCAAGGTTAATTGCACCAAACTTGATTGCAGGAAATAGAACTTCAGCAACAGAGTAGTCAATGTCTGGAATACTCTACTTGACTCTACTTTCTTCCCCAAACCCCAAAACCTTTAACCTTAGCTGTCTACGATTGACCTCATCCCTTTCCTAAGAGGTCTGTAGGGGGTGTGCATAAGAGCACCAAGGTGCCTACCGTCCCTGTCCCATTGTTTTTTTTTTCTTATATGTATCCATGTATTCATAACTACATTTTTACTAATACCTACTATCTTGTAAGCAATTGACATATGAGTTCCATCTGGGAAAATGCAATCCTATCAAGAATTGAAATGAAAAGTTTCCCTGAAAACTGAGAATCCAAGAACTTAGAACTATTCAATGTTCCTATGGTTGAATCTCGGTCTGTTCCTGTCTGAGGAAGACTTATTTATTTTATTTATTTGATTTGTCAATCGCTTACAAGATAATAGGTATAAGTATGTACATAGTTATGAATACATGAAATGGGTACATAAAAGAAAAATAAAAGAAACAATAGGACAGGGATGGTAGGCATGTTGGTGCGCTTATGCACGCCCCCTACAGACCTCTTAGGAAAGGGGTGAAGTCAGTAGTAGACAGTCTAAGGGTAAAGTTTTTGGGGTTTGGGGAAGAAACTACAGAGTCAGGTAGAGTATTCCAGACATTGACTACTCTGTTGCTAAAGTCATATTTCCTGCAATCAAGTTTGGTGCGGTTAACCTTGAGTTTGTATCTATTGTGTGCTCTTGTGTTGTTATGGTTGAAGCTGAAGTATTCATTGACAAGTAGGACATTGTAATGTATGATTTTATACACCATACTTAGATCAGACCGAAGACAGTGTAATTCAAGGTTTTCTAGGTCTAGAATTTCGTGTCTGGTGGCATAAGATATTCTACAATGAGTAGAGGAGTGGAGAACTCTTCTTGTGAAATATTTCTGGACTTTCTCAACTGTGCTAATCTCAGATACGCAATGTGGGTTCCAGACTGATGAGCTGTATTTGAGTATTGTTCTAGCAAATGTTTTGTATGCTCTAGTTAGTAGTGTAATATTACCAGAGAAAAAGCTACGTAGGATTAGGTTAACAACTCTTAATGCCTTTTTGGCTATGTAGTTACAGTGGGCTCTAGCACTTAGATCATTAGAGATGAGTATTCCATGGTTGTTTACAGAGCTTGGATCAACAAGGTCTTGACTATTCAGCTTGTATTTTATTTTCTGATTTTTTTTGCCTATATGTAAGACAGCATTTATTTGTTGAGATTTGAAGTTGCCATTTGTTTGACCATTCTGATACATAGTCAACATCTTTTTGAAGGGTAGCAGTATTGTCTGTGGTATTGAACAGCTTTACATCATCAGCGAAGAGAACACAGTTGCTCTTAATATGATCACAGAGGTCATTTATGTAGAGTATGAAGAGAGCTGGTCCTAGAACACTGCCTTGGGGGACACCACTATTGACAGGTACAGAATTTGATAGGACACTCCCAATTTTGACCATTTGTTGTCTGTTTGACAGGAATGCTTCTATCCAGTTATGCAGGTGTCCAGAGATGCCATAAGATTTTAGTTTAGGAGTAGTTTGTCCTGTACCACTGAATCAAAGGCTTTACAGAAGTCTATGTAGATTGCCGCTCTTGCTTTGCCCTGATTGAGTTGTGCAGTCCATTATGTTTTTGCAGTGTAAGAGTTGCAGATTACAGGATAGTTTTTTTCCTGAAACCAAATTGTTTATTGGAGAGTAGGTTGTTTGTCTCTAAGTGGAGGATAATTGATTGGTTAATAATTGATTCCATGACTTTGCAGGTTATGCAGCATAAGGAGATTGGTCTGTAATTTTCAACTCGGCTGGGATCTCCCTTTTTGAAGATGGGGATGACCATCTTGTGATCACAGGTTAGGCAAGGAGCTGGTCCTGAAAGATTTTTCAAAGATTATGCTTAGAGGTTCTGCTATGGCAGTGGGTAGCTTTTTTAAGAAGTAGGCACATTTTCCATCCGATCCAATACATAGAGATGGTTTTAGATTGCGTAATGCTTTTTCAACATTGTCTTCTGTAAAATCGATATGTATTAGATCATTGTAGTTTTCTGTGGTTTGGCTAGGAAATACTGGGCATGATCCATTGCTGTTTACAAATACTGAGCCGAAGAATGTGTTAAAGATGTTGGCTTTAATGGTGTCATCATTGCAGTCTTTACCATTTGGTCCAATCAGGGGTGGGATGGACCTTGAGTCTTTTAGTTTGTTGTTTATAAAATCATAAAAAGCGTGGGTGGAATTGGTGCATAGAAGTTTTTCCTCTTGTTTTAATGTGATAATTGGTGCATTCAGTCTTTATCTGGTGGCATAAATTTTTGTATCAGCTTTTGAAATTGGCAACGTGACCAGATTTGTTTTTCCGCCAGAGTGATCTCTTTTTGGATTGAAGTTTTCTTTTTGTTATGGGTTATCTGTTTTTGTTTTTGTTTTGTTTTGGGAGTTGTTGTTGGTACATATAGTTTGATGACTCTTTTGACTTCAAGTAAAAATATGTTGTAATGGTCTTCAACAGTATTGCTTCCAGTGAATAGAGATTGCCAATCAAGGGATGAGAGATCGTTGTCTATAAGATCATAGTTGCCTTTTTTGAAGTTATAATTGGGGATTACGTCATTGTGATGATTTTTGTGTGGGCGTATGTTGAGACAAAAGTCAATCAAATTGTGGTCACTGCTGGAAAAGGGTTCTTTAGTTTGTATTCCGTAAATTATATTTCAAACTATTGCAGAAGATGAGATCAAGGCAGTTGTTTAGTCTAGCGTTATTGGTTACTAGTTGTTCCAGTCCCAGATTTGTGACAGCATTGTAGAAGGTTGCGTGTATGGGTTTAGTTGTACATTCATTTAGGGTCCAGTCAATATGGGGTAGATTGAAGTCACCAAGAAAGATAAAAGCATGTGGACAGGATGCTGCCCCTGTTAGTAGTGTATTTAGCTTGTTTACATGTTCGATGTCATGATCAGGTGCTCTGTAACATAGTAAGAATAGAAATGTGATATTTAAGGATAGTTCACAGATGATGGTCTCAGGAAGAGCAAGCTCCTGGGTAACTTGGATGTTTTTTAGATGTAAGGACTTTTTATAGAAGATAGCAACACCACCTCCTCTACGAATTTTATCTAATTTTATATAATTCTGACATTAGGAATAATCTGAGGCTTATGAAGAGCATATGAAGCTCTAACAGTCTACTTAAACAAGTTACTCCCATATAACTCCATCCAAAGTACCTTGGAGTAACATTGGACCAGACTCTCTCCTAATAAGATAAATCTAGTGAATATGGTGGCAAAAATCAATGCTAGGAACAAGATACTTCAGCTTTAGCTTTAGCTGCCACCCTCAGGTCATCAGCACTAAGGCTGGTCTACTCCACAGCAAAACATTATGCCACTGTATGACATAACAGCTGCCATACTAGATGCCAGACTCAATGACACTCTGGGGATAATAAATGAATGAATATAATAAAGGAGAGAAGACAAGAGAAGATAGTTGAGAGGGACCTTGGAAGTCATCCAGTCCAACCCCATAGCTCGAGCAACAGACCCTATACCATTTCAGACAAACAGTTCTCCAGTCTCTTCTTGGTGGGGCACCTATAATTTCTGAAGACAAGCCATTCCACTGGTTGATTGTTCTGTCAGTAAATTTCTCCTCAGTTCCAAGCTGATTCTCTCCTTGATTAATTTACAGCCATTGTTTCTTGTCTTGCCTTCAGGTGCTTTGGAAAATAGTTTGACCTTCTCATCTTTGTGGCAGCCCTTCAACGATTGGAGCACTGCTATCATGTTTCCCCTCATCCTTCTTTTAACTAGACTAGACATATCCAATTTAGGCGACTGTTTTCATATGTTTTAGCCTCCGCCCCCCTAATTATCTCTCTTGCTCTTCTCTGCACTCTTTTCCAGAGTCTCAACATCATTTTTATATTGTGATGACCAGAACTGAATGCAGTATTCCAAGCGTGTTCTTACTAAAGCTTTGTAAAGCAGTACTACAACCTCATGTGATCTTGATTCTATTAATGCAGCCTAGAATTGAATTGGCTTTTTTGATTGCTACAGCACACTTATTTAAGCAACTGTTTACCTGGACTCCAAGATCACTGTTAGAGTTACTGGCATCAAGCCAAATTTCACCTAATCTGTATCTGTACAATTGGTACCAGTTCGCACCTATTCTCTAGAATCAGTTGTTAACATTATAAGCAGTTCCGAGAACCAGTTGTTAGAAGAAATTATTGGCCTAATCCTGTAAGGAAGGCAGGAAGGAAACATTCTGGTGTTGCTTACAGAAACTGCCTCTCTGTTAACCCTTATTACATTCTTGGCAGGACTAAACTTCCTGTCTCAGGAACATCTCTGGAGTTTTTTTCCCCTTCTTTGCTCGTACTTTGCTTGTGTGGAGTGACCAAAGTTATCATGGCACTGAAGAAAGTGACTTATGACTATTTTTCACACTTGTGACTGTTGCAGCATCTCCACAGTCATGAGGCCAGGCGAGGAGATGCGTGCCTCGATGTAAGCGACATTGAGTTGGCCATGCCCATCCAATAACATGACCACCAAGCCATGTCCAAGTCACATGACAACCAACCGTGCCCACTACCTAAGCCACACCCACAGAACCAGTTGTTAAAAATTTGAATCCCACCCCTCTTGTAGAGCACATTGTGATCAACTATAACCTGACAGCATATACAGGCCCAGTATCTGATTTTTTTTTCATATAAATGATGCTGTGTGTCAGTGGTTAGATGGCTTAGACCAGTGGTGGCTAACCTTTTTGATCTCCCATGCCGATAATTGTGCGCACGCTTACCTGCCCGTTCTCATATGCCATCACCCAGAAGGCAACGTGCGTGAGTCCCCCATGCCTCCTGCACATTCACGCGTGACCCACGCTGTGCACTTCTGCATGTCTGTGAGTGTCTCCTGTGCCCTGCTGCACTGCCGCACATTCGCGCCAGATACCTGACAATCAGTTGTCAGGTGGGTGGTGCACATGCATGTGCAGTAGACCTTTTCTGGGCGAGTGCTCGCGTGCCGGCAGTAGTGGTTCTGCTTGCCATTTCTGGCATGTGTGCCATAGGTTTGCCATCAGAGGCCTAGACATTAATATCCGAATACAGATCTTTCTAAAAAATGTATTTTATGTTTTATTAATTTAGGTGAAATATTAATATGGCAAATCCATGTATGATATGCCATATGCTACATAAATGAACATTTCTCTCTATCCAAATATTAACAACCTCCAGACAACCAGATTCTCAATAGCATCACTTGGTTGGCTAGAAATCAAGATACACAATTGGGTGTCTGCATATTGATAAAACCTGAGCCCATGTCCATAGATGATCCTAACCAGAAGCCTCATATGGATATTAAATAGGAACAGGGAGTGTTGAACTCTGAAGAAACCATGAAAAAGACTCTTGGAGTCAATTTCTACTCTCACTTACCCATTAAAAATAACCTCAAAAAAGGAAAACCATGGAAACTTTGTTTCCCTCCCCCCTTTTTCCATCCAAGAAGTTGGAAAAGGATACCATAATTGACTCTATCAGAGATTAACTAGTGATCAAGCAGGAACAGGAGAATCACAGGCTCCATACTGGTCAACCAGAGGTGACCACAAGCACAATTAATGCTATCTCTGTACTGTACAAGGCCTGAAACCTAACTGAAAATGCTCCAGCTAATCTACTTCTTCCAGAGCCCTTGAAGTTACAGGCCTATCATCTCCTCTACATCATTTCCCAAATATTGATATCCTTCTATTTTAGGTAAATTGTATTACTTTGTAATTATTCAAATATCTTAAAATATGTTGTTTGCAATTAATCTATCAAGATCAACTATCCCATTTACTATGCATATACCACCCAAAAAAGTTTCACCTGCAATTTTAAATAGTGGGATTTTTTTCAGTTTTGAAATCTACTCTTGTTAGAACCAAGTACTTGCAAGAGTTTCAAGGAAGACAGATAATAACTTACAGATAATAACTAATCAGATCCAAAACTGATGTAGGTTGAAATCTGGAAAAAGTGTAACAGTATTGTTACATGTAAGCTGAACCTTTAAAAAAGAGATCTAGGTGCCTGACCATTTCTCAAAAAATATATCATTAATTTGTCAAATTGTTTAAAATACCTTAAGTGGAATTAACAGAGAAAATATATTCATTTTTATACATTTATTCTCTTCAACTTGAAAATATTATTTTCAGCTAAACAGGACATTTCCTTAGAAATGACTGTTCCCAGAACAGTAAACAAAGCCAAAAGAATTATCATAAAAATATCTTTAGAAAGAAGAATCTACATCTGATTTTCAGCAACAGATTGCTCATCCATATTTTTTTGGTCAGAATTTAAATTAGGCTGGACAGTATTTTAAATTAGTAAGGAAGTAAATTAGTAAGGAAGTATTTTAAACAATATAATCAAATATTCTGGATTATTACTTATAATATTTTTCTAGGTCCTTTTCTTTTATTATAATTATTCATTATATGTATTACATAATTAACAGAAGTAATATATTACTTCAGTTACACTCATTTTTGTATTTATTTTATTAGGCTTATAGGCCTTTTCAATTGTGAACTTTGGAGCAACATACCTCCCACCTTAAATCAATTCAAATAATAAAAACACACTTTATCAAAATATCATAATCAACATATAAAGAACACTAGAAACAATCAATTAATCAATTCAACCAAAACCAAAAAGAAACCTTCTATTACTAGAGGTAACAAATGTGCATGTTTACTTTCTCTTCTGTTAGTTAATAAAATAAAAAAGACCTTCTGATATTCCCTAATTTAAATTCAATCTCATAAGAAATTAACTTCTTTATTATTTATCTCATACTGGAAAATTTATTGTGTATACTACCACCATCAAACACAGTCATTTAGCTTAATTATTGGGCATTTTAATGTTTTAATTTTAATGTTTTATGTTGTTGTATGATCTCTTGTCTTGAGCATTTGTGAACTGTTTTAACCAATGTGGAATAAAATAAGTCTTTCTGTATAACCTGGGAAAAATGTGCTTGTTTTTCAGTCCAAAGCATACTAGATCAGCATTGTTTTAAAAGGATATAAATCTTAGTGGAAAATATGAAAGATAGACAGTATCATCAATACTGCAGCAACGTTAGGACAAATATCAGAATCTGATTAACATAACAAGATTAACTTTCCCTTTGTGTAAAACAGGTCCTGAAAATAATTGAAGTGTATTAACCTGTCATTTTAATCCCTTATTTCTATAGAAAATATATCTGATTAATTAATTATTTAAAGACAAATTTCACCAAGTGGATACAACAAATGCTTGAGACCAAGAGTATCACTGAGATGTGTTTCTGAAAATCATTTTAGAACCTGTCTGTGCATAAAATCTTAAAACATCAGATTTTAGTGTAGCCAATAAGGAACAAACAGAAGAGAAGCGATTACTATTCATTAATAGTAGTTAACAGTTAAAAATTACAAAGGACAAACTGTATCTGCCTGACCCTGGCTGTTTGCAAGACTGCTCCTTGTTCACCTCTACAAAAGGTTTCCTGTCCCAAAAAATAAAAATAAAAATAGAGCAGTTCAGAGTGATAACATGCAAAGTAGCTTTCCCCAGATCACTTTTGGAACCAACTTGATAAATGAAATTACATATGTGTATGAGTGTACGTACGCATGTGCCGACAATAAGCACTGCTTTCAGTAATACATGCTATTAAATAAAGTGAGTGAGATTATACTCATTATGATAGAAATCTAAACTTCCATAACTCTACCGAAACATGCTTCTTCTCTTCTGCATGGTTTTATCCCGTTCAGCTGCCATGCATCACGTCCTTTCATGTATGTTAACACCACAAGAACAGAGGAACAGCGGCGATGTTCAGCCGGCACTAACCTCAAGACCAAGCAGGGAAAACCAGGTAAGCCTCTCCCGAGCAATTTATTCAAGGCACGCCTTCCTCCCTCTGCAGGAACCTGTGCATATACCGTAGTACCGTTCCGTCTTGCAGTCTAATGCAGTCCCCATTCCAGAAAGATCCCATCCACCACACCCAGAATGCCTGTCCGGATTGGGTTTTGTAGTCCCCAAAAGCCAGACCTAAGTCGAACAGAGCAGTTCCAAACCGGCAAGCAAGCGGAAGACCCACGCAGACAGCCGTCCCCATCTGCTGGGTTCATACGCGCGTCAATCCACCCCGCTCCCTCCGGACCGGTCTTGGCGCAGCCAACGCAGCCTTGTCCCAAACGTGGGCGAGGCATCCCGGAGAAGGACCGGCGCTCCGGTACTCCAGCGGCTTCAGCTGCTCTGCGGGGAGATCGCCTGCCTGCTCCCGCCCCGCTGTGGGCGATACTCCCTAAGTAGGTCGCAGCCAACCGCCCGCTAGCCGCCTCACCGTTGGCGACACGGCGAACCGCTCCAGAAACCTGTATCGCCACTGCTGCCAAGCGCTCCCCCGGCACAGAGAGGCCGCCACCGCCGCCGCCATCATACTCGGCCGCGATTCTGTTCTCGGTGGCTAGGCCGCCCTTTCACCTCGCGCTCCCTCGACCAATCAGACGCGTCCCTTTCCCGGCGGCACCCACTCGCCCACGCCCCGCCCCTTGGGCTCGCGTCTCGCCTGAGGGAGGCGGCGGAGGCCGGCGCGCTTTTCCACGGAGCGGCTCCGGGGGGGGGGGGGGGCGGGAGGAGGCGGCGACCCGCGTAGGGAAGACGGGGCTGCGGTGACCTTGGTCCGTGAGAGCTCACAAGCCGAGCCCTGTGGTCAGTCAGTGTTGCTCTGCAGCTGGGCCTAAAATCCAGTGGTAGGGAGGAAAAGCCGTGTGGATGGAAACCCTAAAAGGGATGGAAACGCCATTCCCTTGACTTTTGAAACGTGGGATGGGCGGTGAGGAGAAGACTTAGGTTACCCTGAGGGATGAGGGAGATTGTAGGTGCTTCATGACTGGAGGTTTTTTTAAGAAAAGACTGGACAGCCACCTGTCTGAAATGGTATAGGGTCTCCTGCTTGAGCAGGGGGTTGGACTGGAAGATCTCCAAGGTCCCTTCCAGCTCTATTCTGATGGGTGGAATTGATTGAGATGCTTTCCCTGCCACCCTGTGTGTTGAAAAATCAACCTCTTCCCCAAGTATGTTGGTTTGTTCGTAACCTGATGTCCTTCCAGGAAATTTCTGGGTAAAAAGATCAAAATTCATGGGACACGTTTAGAAGAGTCAGGTTTTTAACACATCGTGATCCAATCCAGCCAAGACATACTGCTCTCTGTCAATGGTACATTGTCTAAAATAGAAATGGCAATTGGTCGTTTTTTTAAAAGGCAGCAATCCTAATGACATACAAGTTTTGTATTATTAATCTGAATTCCAGGTAATCCTCGACTTTACAACACTCCATTTGGTGACCATTTGAAGTTACAGCATCACTGAAAAAAGTGATTTATGACCGTTTTTTTACACTTACAACCATTGCAACATGATCATGTGAACAGAATTCAGATACTTGGCAACTGATTCATATCTATTACAGTTGCTGTGTCCCAGGGTCATATGATCACCTTCTGACAAGCAGAGTTAATGGGGAAGCCTTAACAACTGTGTTACCCACGTGATAACTGCAGTAATTCATTTAACTATGGCAAGAAAGTTGTAAAATGGGGCAAAATATACTTCACAAACGTTTCACTTAGCAACAGAAGTTTTGGGCTCAACTGTGGTCCTGGATTGAGGACTAGTTGTATTTATGTGACTTGGCTACCATCTCATCATTCTGGGAGACTTGCTGAGTTAAAAACATGAAAACAATATAAAAATAACCAAAATTTAACAACAAAAGGCAATTAAAGCAATAATGATGAAGACCATGCAAAACCGTAGTCTTCAATCACTCTCAAGAAGAGTACAGCCATTCTGTAAGCCACTATCAAATTCCCAGGCCAGATGGAAAAGCCATGTCTTTAGGCCATTTCATAAGGCCAGTCAGTTGGTTCATGCACACTAAACTGGGAGGAAATTTATTTGGTCTTCTTGTAGATCCCTTGTGATTTGTAAATCACAGTTTACAATTTAGGGCATTCTGCAAATCCAGCAGAATGTCTTTAACGTTTGCCAATTTTTGACCAATATGTCCTAGGAGGAGTCTTAGAGGCAGTAAATGCAATTTTCCAAGTGTTTCTTTCAAGGCAAATTTTAAAAGTTAGAATGCATTCACAGTAAGCATATTGAAGGTGGACATATTGAAGAGAGTAGAGGTAAACATGGCATGCTTCTTTGGCATGAATAATCATTAAAAACAAAGAGAAAAATCACAGAACATGTGAAAAGTTCAGTGCCTATGCAATCCATAATAAGCAAGAGAAGAAAAGTGGTGGAAGAGATGGAAGCACTGCTCAGCATGTGGATCAAACAGCGTCAGCAATGCAAGCCACTTAGCCTAATGCTGATCCAAGAGAAGGATACAAGTTTGTTTCCTGACTTGAAACAGAAGGTTGGGGAAAGTGCTGAAAGAACATTTTCCTTGCAAGTAATGGATGGTCCCTGCATTTTAAGATTCATGTGAATAGGCACAATGTGAAAGTAAGTGGAGATGTGGTGAGTGCAGAACAAGGATGCAGCCAAGGAGTTCCTGGAAACCTCAAGAAGATCATTGAGGATGGTGGTTATTTGCCCACCAAATAGTATGGATAAAACAGCACTTTATTGAAAAAAAATGCTGGACAGAACCTGTATCAGCAAGAAGACAATGCCAGACTTCAAAACTCTGAAGGATAAGCTGTGATGGTAGGCATCAATGTTTCTGCTGCTAGTCTATCACTCCCAAGAACCCACAAGCTCCTTAGAATATCTGAAAGAGCTAACTTCCTATGTGAAAAATTAGCAAGAAAGCTTGGGTCATGCCTCTCATCTTTGGAGACTGGTTTTTCTACCATTTCATCCCAGAAATAAAGAGGTATTGCTGTGAGAAAAACATTTTTCAAAACTCTGCTACTTTTGAATAATGCTACAGGTCATCCACCTTACCCAGACAATTTCCACCCAAATATGAAGGTTGTTCATCTGTCTCCAGACATGATCTCTCTCCCGCAGCCTATCTGCTATAGAATAATTTATGAGGAAGAAAGGAAGGCTTTTCCAGGTTCACTGGACCATTTCATCAGGAAGGTGAGGAAATATGCCATATTGGTTCTGGAGAATGAGCCAACTCCATTACTGTCAGGTTTTATTCCAGTGCTACTGCTTATATAAAGTAAAAACTGCTGCACATGTTTTTTACACTAGTTTGGATTTGTAGACAAAACAGACTTGCAACAGCCCCTGGTGCAGGAAATGTTTGTAACAATATGACCTGATAATGAAAAAAAAATCCAAAAGTGTCACATTTGTATGCATATTTCCTATATTTCACAGAAGACTACATATGTTAGAGAAAAATGGTTCACGTAAGATGGAAAGGTTTGGTTAGCATCTAGTATTATTCTTTAAGGATATAAACATTTCATTAAACTAGGGACAGAACAGTCCAGAAAATTCTGGAATATTCTGTTTTCCACCTGTCTGTGTCATTCTGAAAGAGTTCAAGATTTCCTCTGAATCTGTTCCATAGATGTGGTGTACCAACAAAATGACCTAAACCAGTGGTCGCCAACCAGTGGACCGGGGACCTCTGGTGATCTGCAGGAAAATTTTGATGGTCCACAGAGAAATGTCACCCTCCAAAGCACACACACCCCAAGCAATTAATGTGGTGTGTGAAGCATGTGTGTTTGTGTTTATTTTTATGGTCATGATGTGCACTGAAGATGGTGTTTGATTTCGTTGTAGGAAGTACAATGACAATAAAGTAAACTAACTTATCCAGGCTACGCGGGAACACAAGGCTGCGCCACCCACATGACCCGTGGGAACACAAGGCTTGCGTTGCTTGCATTGTGAACAACACGAAGTGAGGGGAGGGGAAAAGGGAGGAGTGGGGAACTTGCCCCACACGCCTGGCCTGGCCACCAGGCTGCTTCTTTCCGCTTCTTTCTTCTGCTTTTGGCTGCATGCAAGAAAAATAGCAAAAGTCTTCCTTTCTCTCCCCCAAACTCCCCCAGAAATGAGTCTTTGGGACTCTGCAAGGCATCCTGCTGCAAGCGGCTGCACCGGTGCAACAAGTCTCACAAAGACTCATTTCTGTTGGAGTTTGGGGGAGAGAAAGAAAGACTTCTGATGCTTCTGATGCTTTCCTTGCACGAAGCCAAAAGTCTCTCTCTCTCTCTCTCTCTCTCTCTCTTCTGAGAACAGAGCTGGAGACAGTATCCTGCAATCCCAAATAAAGAATAATAAATCGGTAGGAAAACCTTTTTTGGGGATTTTCTTAGGGTCTCTGGTCTTCAGGATTTAAAATTATGAGTTTGGTGGTCCCTGAGGTCCAAAAGTTTGGCGACCCCTGACTTAAACCATCTTTGGAAAATCTTGCGCAATTTCAATTTGAGGATTTATTTCCAGAAACCAGCAAATCACTTCCAGAATGTTGTAATTTAGGGGGAGATACAACATTTAGAAAGATCTAAAGATGTGAACATTTTATTCTGGACCTGTCAAAGTCTTTACATCGCTGCTGACTGTTAGAAGATTTTTAAGCAGGTATATTTAGTTGTTTAAAGAAAACCTTTCCTATTCAATCTTTCTATTTCACTGTATCTTCCTTTCTAAGGCACTATTATTTATTACAAATTGTTTTATGCATTCATGCTCAGACTTGTTTACTTCCGTATTACTGCTCACATACAGTCTGATAATAAACAGTGTACAATATATAAAAATTATATTTAATCGAAGTGACATTCAGCAATGTTGGGGTGGAGGAATTACATGCCTCAGGGAACCATTGTTCCCCTCATTTGCATTCTGGAATCACCCAAGTATTACATTAAGAACACCTACCTTTTATGACAGAAAATTGCTTAAAAACTGCTCCAAAAGCCAATTAGATGCAGATTACAGCACTGCTTTAGACACCTCAAGGATAAGATGTGAAAACTCAAAATGTCTCACATGGCTGACCTTGATAAATTTCACCACCTGCCAGATTATTTGCAGTCATATCCACATCTGGATACCCATGCACTAAATAAAAGAGCACTGGGTTGACTGCTAAGGAGAAATAACAAAAGAAAATATCCCATGTCTGCACAAGCTCTGATCTTTATTTTACACACTGAAAGTAAAGTGCTGTTTCCATAGTAAATAGATTTCAGAGTCACTTAAAGGTTAATGCTTGCAATGCAAACAGCAATCAAGCAGTAAGCCACTTTCTCAGCACGTGGTATCCTGAGCTTATGTTGTGTCAATATTTTTTAAAGGGCAAGCAGACTGACCCCATGGAATTGTACACTAGTTAACCTACTATCAAGTCCCATCAAGGACAAAAATAATAGAAAGATAAATGTAAGCCTGAAAAAAAGAGAAAAGCTACATAGGAATATCATTTTCTTAATTTTATTCACCTATCAATTTTGATTAATGAGAAAAATGATTTTAAATGACACACTCTAAACCAGCAATCAACCAAGGACAACCCTTCCAATTTTCTAATATGTTCTGTACATTTTAATATATAAAGGCATATATAGAAAATATTGATAGGTGAGGTATATGTTAAGAATAGCAACTTTCCTAATGTTAATTATGAAGCAGGTTATTTCCTATCAATTCCTTATTGATGTTTCTCCCTTCCATCAAAGTAATTGTTTCTCATCCCCTTATAACTTGTTATTTTATTCCTGAATTATCATTTGGATGCAAGGTATGATTTGAATCTATTCCAAATCAAGCTGCTTTAGCAGCAACTAGCTGTTTCCAAACTAGTGAAAACCATATGAACTTGAAAAGAGTAGTAAAATATTTATTAATTGAATTGACTCCCCCAAAATCTGAAATTTAAACCCTGAAGCACTGAGTTACTTTTAGGTTCTCTTTGCTGTATATTATTATAGGCAGGTCCTGTATACAGTAATAATTGGCTCCATTCTTGTCTGCAATAACTACACTAATTAAATCATGTGTGAATCTCTATCTCTGAGTTAGCCAACTCCAGAATAAAGGGGTGAGAGTCTAGAGAGCCTAGATTTGCAGTGTGCCACAGCTAGGATTTGTTAACATAAAACCTGTTCTCACTGGTATTGGAGTTACTGACCTCTGCTAGTTCCAAGTTCATCCCTTACAATCACATAAGACAGGAGGTTGCCTGGGATGCTTCTGGTTATTTTGAGAAATAAATCTCAAGATATCAATTCATTTGAAGACATACAAGTAGTCCTTGATTTAATTGAGCCCAACATTTCTATTGTTAAGTGAGACATTTGTTAAATAAGTTTTGCCCCATTTTATGACTTTTCTTGCCACAGGTATTATTAAGTGAATTACTACAGTGGCTAAATTAATAGCAAGGTGGCAAAGTGAATCTGGCTTCCCCATTGACTTTGCTTGCCAGAAGATCACAAGAGGGCATCACGTAGCCCTGGGATACTGCAACCATCATATGCATCCGAATTTTGATCATGTGACTGTGGGAATGCTGTAGTGATCATAAGTGCGAAAAATGGTCATGTCACTTTTTTCAGTGCCGTAACTTCAAATGGTCATGAAAAGACTCTTGCTCGTCAAGCACTACCTGTATTTTGAATTACATAAAGCTGAACATTGGACCACGATTTTATTTTTTGTAGATTGCAATCCCTTGTGGGATGACAAGCATGTTTTAGGAAATTGTATGCACCACAACCAGCATTAGAACATGTTCATCAGAGGTGGTATTCAGCAGGTTCTGACCAGTTCTGGAGAACCAGTAGTAGGAATTTTGAGTAGTTCGGAGAACCGGCAAATCCCACCTTTAACTGACCCCGCCCCCATCTATTCTCTGCCTCCTGAGCCCCAGCTGATGGGCTGGGTTTTCTTTTGTTGCCCTGCACAGGAGAACGGAGCTGGAAAGCAGGTTAGTGGGATGAGGAGGGAATGGAAATTTTACTATATCCTTTCACTGCCACACCCACCAAGCCACACCCACAGAACCAGTAGCAAAAAAATTTGAATCCCACCATTGCTGTTCATCTTAGCTACAGACCAGTTTTACCACCCTGCCTGTAAATATAGCACTAAGTTCCTTAAGTACATACAGCTGATTTTTCCTCAGCTGTGCTGGACTAAAAATGGCCTCAGTAATATCACACATACACACACACATATACATATACATACATACATACATATGTTTTTTTAAGTTTTCGCGGGTACTTACATGTGTGCTGTTCAGCTTCCTTTGGGTATTATCCCACGTCATTGTAGTTGTGCTTTTAAAGTTGTAGCAACGTTTCAGCAAATGAACTCAACACAGAAGCCTGATGATGGCAGATGAGATTCTGCCGGAACG
Source organism: Laticauda colubrina (assembly GCA_015471245.1). Lineage (NCBI taxonomy): Eukaryota > Metazoa > Chordata > Lepidosauria > Squamata > Elapidae > Laticauda > Laticauda colubrina. The sequence continues at coordinate 29,234,234 of BLBF01000073.1, forward strand.
TTGCTACAACTTTATGTATATATATGTATGTATGTGTGTATATATATATATATTTGTTTTTTTAAGTTATCGCGGGTACTTACATGTGTGCTGTTCAGCTTCCTTCGGGTATTATCCCACGTCATTGTAGTTCTGTTAAAGTTGTAGCAACATTTCAGCAGAATCTCATCTGCCATCATCAGGCTTCTGTATTGAGTTTGTATGTATATATGTATATATGTATATATTTATATATATATAAAATTGTATATATGTATACAACTTTAACAGCACTACAATGACGTGGGATAATACCCGAGGGAAGCTGAATAGCACACATGTAAGTACCCGCGAAAGCTTAAAAGAAACATATATATACATATATGTATATGTATATATGTATGTATGTATGTATGTATATACGCACACATACAAACATACAGAGAATAAATCCAGCTTCACTAGAATATGCATGTAGGATTTATGCAGAAAAGTTGGAAGAAAAACAGTTTTGTTATACTTCACGGCAATAAAAAGAAAAAGGGCCAAGGCACAGATAGATAAGCTGGGATGGAAAAAGTCTTAACAGAGATTCAAAGAGCATATTTTTATCAGTGCCATGTTAGAAGATAGCCAAATAATAATAGTTCAAATAATAATAACTAGATAAAAGGTGTCACTATCCAGTAGTGTCCAACTCTAGGGTACAGTGCTTATATTTGTTTCTCGGCCAAGGGAGCCAGCATTGTCCAAAGACATTTTCCGTGGTCATGTGGCCAGCCTGGCTAATATATAGATATAGATATAAAATATATTACAGAAGTGAGTACAACTCCCCCCATTTTAAGTATATCTTTTCATATGACAACACTGAAGAAATGACACTTGGCGACAAAAGTAGTGAGTATACAGCTTGTATAACAGTGTAAATGTGCTGTCCCCTCAAAATAACACAACACGCAGCCATTAAGTCTAAACCGCTACTCAAAAGTGAGTACAAAGTGGGATTTGGAGGTTCTCCAAACCAGCCATAACATTAGCTATGGGTTCTCCCGAACCCGGGCGAATCCGTAGCAGCCCACCCCTGGGTGTACTCACTTCTGTGATATACTGTACATATTTGCACACATATACTTATCTGTGGTAACTTACATCACTTTCCTGTATTTATATGTTATGTATAAACACTGTGCTATAATATCCTTGAACGAGGTGAGAGAATGGAGAACAATTTGAAGGATAATTTCATCTTCCGAGTTTAAAGGCCAATTACTTGTTGAGATTTTTGTTGTGAGAATAATTAAAATCAATAATTTTTATGCAGTCACTTTAAAAAAGCCATTCCCTGGTTGCAAAAGCTTGATTGCAACAACAATGCAAGCAAAAGAAACAATGGCCTTCTAAAGCCATATTTCGCAGAAACTCATCCAGTTCAAAACCAATCAGCCAATAAAGAATACCACAAATATTCTAAGTTTAACTTCCCCTCTTGCTAAATGTGGATTAAACCTGTCTCACCAGATGTGCTAGAACGCATTGTGAGAACGTGGTGTATCTGTTGATAAAGACAGGATAGCAGCCAAATTATTTATGTAAATCTTGATACATTATACAACAAAATAGTTCAGTACTGACATCAGTTCCTTCCATGTATATAAAACACTGAAGCACAATAGCATTTTCTCTGTTTTCATTTGATCCGCAGAGGGCTTTCTGCTTATAGGCCTCATTTTATATATAGGCAGCCACCTGCAGAGCAACATCAAAGGAAGCACCCCACTGTGGCCACGGGGAAACTGACTAGGATTATAGAGATAGAAAAAGAGGCTTCAACCAGCATGTCTTAAACCAGCTGGTTTGTAGAGTGAAAGCTTGAGGCAGAAGAAAACTGCCCGATCCAAGTGATTTTTCCTCTGTTGCAAAGAAACAGAGGCACTTTATGCATGGAAGGAGCTAATTAAGATGGAAAGGAGGAGGAAAATATTATACCCCAATCTTCCCAACAACCATAGCCCAATAGTCTACACCATTCTGTTTTCAGTTAGAGCCCCTAAATTCCACTGAAAACAGTAGGGGGTAAAGTTGGCTTAAGCAGAAGGAAGGCTGTAGCCAAAGACATCATGTTGCATTGCATCGCAAATTAAAATATTTATTTAGATAGTCATAAGCTTGCAAGTATTTGGGAAAGCACAGCAATTAACAAGGATTTTAAAATCAGTTTTACTGTTGCTTGCTTTTGCTTTATTATTTAATTATAATATTTCTTTACCAACTTTCTACAAAAATCTTCTAGGTTCAAGTGTTCAATAAACAAAAAACAGTAAAATGACAGTTGCAGAACAACAGTGAGCCAACTCTAACCAATGTGGAATAAATAACATGACTGATTTTGCATTGATACAAGATAAATTGAAGGATTTGGGTGAGATGTGCTTCATGGGGATGGAAGAAAGGAAAGAGCAGGCTTGCTGATCTTCATTACTATTTGTTGTATCCAAAGATGATTCTAAGAATATGCTGTCCCTGATTGTTAACTAAGAAAATATTTTTAGTAAAGGAAAAAAATATTGTAGATGAATAGTGAGGGCCAATTACAGAGTTTGTCAGTGGAAGGAATCTGCGACTTACTGTCATCCATTTAGTAACCATTTGAAATTACATCAGCACTGAGGAAAGTAACTTGTGACTGGTTTTCACACTTAATAACCGTTGTAGCACCCCCATGGTCACATGATCAAAATTCAGGTGCTTGGCAACTGGAATGTATTTATGACAGTTGCATTGTCCCTGGGTCATGTGATCACCATTTGTAACCTTGCCAACCAGCTTCTGACAAGCAAAGTAAACAGGGGAAGTCAGATTTATTTAATGACCACATGATTCACTTAACCACCACCTTGATTCATTTAACTACTATGGCAAAATAGGTTAGAAAATGGGGCAAAATTCACTTAACTTGCTCGGCAACAAAAATGTTGGCCTCAGTTGTCACATGTCGAAGACTACCTACATGATGATATAAATACAATCTAGTAATTTCCTACATTACATACTTGCAAAACTATAATTCACATAAATTTCCTGAAACTAATATTGTGTTTTATTGCTTTGGCAATATTGCCTTTCCCAAACATGTTGAAAGAAGGCATCTGGAACCTACCTAACAACTGTGCAATGAATGCACTGTGTTAAAAGAGTTTTCATCTGGAAGAGACCTGGTCTTCTATGGCCTGAAAAACAATGAGAACTGTATTTAGTATGTACTTCACAGCTAATACTGCTTGGATTATCTTCTCATCTATGCTTCCCTGCCCTCATTCTGATAGTACTTTGTGTCTTATGCTCACCTTTGCTATCTTACAATGCCATATGTTTAATCAATAGAATTGAGGGAACATGAAAATAGGAACTGTGTTGATACTTGAACATAAAATTGCTCCAAATGAGCCATCCATAGTATGTTCTCTTTTAATTAGAACCAAACTCTACTTTAGCCAACTGTAGTTGTTTAAAATGCATTCGTGTTCATAATATATATATATATTTATCATATTATTTAGGCTAATTCCTCACTAGTATTTTATAAATAATTTTAGTATTTATTCAATTACTGTTGTGGAGCTGTAAAATCTGTCTTCAGCAGTCTTATACAGGTAGTCCTCAACTTACGACACAATTGAGCCCAAAATTTGTGTTGCTAAGTATGAAATTTGTTAAGTGAGTTTTGCCCTATTTTTACGACTCTTACCATGTTTGGTAAGTGAATCCTTGCAGCTGTTCAATTAGTAAGACAGTTGTTGAGTGAATCTGATTTCCCCATTGACTTTGCTTGTCAGGTCACAAAAGGGGACCATATGACTTTGGGACACAGCAGCCATCATAAATGTGAGTCAATCATCAAGCATCCAAATGTAAATCATGTGATCATGGGGATTCTGCAATGGTTGTAAGTATGAAAATTGGACATAAGTTCAAACTGTTGTAAGTCCAGGACACTTATGGTGGAATAAAGTAGTTGGGAAACATTATAAATCACTGATTAGGAGATATTATACTGTAGGTTATATTAAGCAATTATTTTTAATGAAACCAATTTTAGTAGAATAAACAAAAGCCAGATATGCTTTCTAATAAACAGAAAACTACATATTTAACCAAGAAAAGTAGATCCAATGTGTTTAAATATTCACATTTTTTCAAAATCATGCTCATGAGAGGGAAAAAATGGAAAATACGGTACATATTCTGAAGAATAACAAAACTAGAGACTAATACTATACTGATAAAAGCATACCTCAAAAAATGCTGGTCATGTAAGCTTGGCGATACTTAATTTGTTTAAGAAGAAAAGTTCTATTTCTAGAGCAGAATACAAATTAGGGTAATTATGTTGTGAGGGGGTGCTGCATGTTTAAGATGAAAGGTTTTCTTTACAAAAGCTCTGGCTTCTCTTCAGTTGAGGAATATAAAATCCTGCTAAGTAACATGGTGTTTTCCATATTTCAAACTCATCAAAAAGCTTGCCAATTTGTGATTTTTTAAAAATTGTATAGTAAAGTTGTCTTTTTTTTCTTTCCTTAAGACCCTTCATCCTTGAAACAATTAATACAGATGCAAATGTGTGTACAAGTACAGGCAGGAATCAACATTGTAAAGTATCAGTTGGATAATGTGTAATAAAATGCAGAAAAGCTTTTATGTTGCATACATCAAAGTCCTTTGTAGAACAATCTAGAGAGTTGCAAGCAAACTAGCAGGGGGAAAAACATTTGTTGAATTCAGCACATTAGGTACACAAAGCTCTGCATCAGCTAAATGCATACAGCTGCAAGGAACTAACTTCTGTATCTTAAAAAAGAATCTAGATACCACTTAATTTTCCCATACAAAAGGGAAGGTAACTATTCCTTAAGTTTGGGCATTTAGATAATCTTATTTATGAGGTGGACACTTATCCCAGACCCAAGCTTCCATGAGGGGAGGGGAGACAATTTCATCTGATGAAAATCCAATATTCTCTTCCCCTCAACAAAAAATCCCAGCAATAAACCATTAGCGGAAATTTATTGAGGCAGAATTTAAACCATTCATTAAAATGAGACTTTATCTGAATGAAGTAAAATTCATTGTATAATTACATTGTCTTTGTATAGAGGATTAATTATTGCTACAAAAATGAAATTGGTTGAAGAAAAGTTTGGGTCTTATGTGAATAGTCATGTTGTAATCCCTATTTAAAGTGCCAAATGAATTTCCCTGAGAGACAGGACCCACAGTCTCTCTCTTGCTAGATCTGATGCAACAAGTTGGTGTAACTGGAGAGAGGCAATCCCTCAGATAACTTGATCCCGCACCATGAAGGGCTTTAAAGATCAAAGCCACCATTTTGAATTGGACCGGGAAGCGGACTGGCAACCAATGCAGCTTGTGAAGCAGAAGCATACTATATGCTATTTTAGAATACACATAACTGCCTGTGCCCCTGCATTTTGCATCAGCTTCTGGATACTCTTCAAAGTATGTAACATAAATATCTGATATGAATTAAGGTTTGTCCTAATCTGTTTAAATTTAGCCACCCAAGTTCATTTTATCAGTCGATTTAGATTTGAAATGTTAATTGCAGTGGCCTTTAGTGTTTCATTAGCATGTGAAGGAGAAATTTTTCTGGATTTATGTATTATGTTTTTTATTTTACCTTCTTTCCAAGCTGTTCAGAGTGATGCATCTTTCTCCTGTCCGTGTTATCATGTAATAAATTTGTATCTAATTACTCTAATTAGTCTGAGAAAGGAACATGGTTTAACATCAGCCAGTAGAGTTCATGATAGACAAAATTTTAAATCCATGATCATTGTTGAGGTATTCCTTGTTAGCAGAATGAGTGCACTCAGGGAAACATAGTGAGAGTGATGTTGAATAACACACAACCAGCATACAGATACACTGAATAGTAAAATGTAGGTTTTACTTCCAGTAAATGAGTAAACAAAGTCCAACAAACAGTCTAAATCATACACGGTTAAATCAGTATCAGTCCAGGGATAATCCAAAAACTAAGTCAAGTATCATAAACAAAGTTCAGTAAACAGAGTTTGCTAACAGTTGCAAGACTCACAGCAATCCAAGTAGAACCACAATCAGGCAATATGGCAAAACAGGAAATGCAAGGAGAAAGAAACCAGATTTCTGGTTCCATCTTATGGCCATTGGAGGAACCTCAGCCAATTACAATTACAGCATTATCTTAAAGATACAGTATTAAATTACTATCCTGTTAGGTGACTATCATTCCTAACATTCTCCCCTTTGGGTAGGACAATATATAAAACTTTACAGTTTAAGTCTATATTCCTCACAGGAAGCCTTATGTTTTACAGTGCCTAGGGCTTTCGTAAAATGATCTGCAATGTTATTCTGTGACATACAGTACTCCAGTGTAATCATTTTACTTTGAACACATTGTCTCACATTTAGATATCTTAGATCAGTGTGTCTTGATCTTGTCTTTACAGCGAGATTGGAAGCCATCTGAACTGCTGATTGGTTGTCTTCATATACAACAATAGGTTCATTTATATTAATTCCCATGTCTATTAATAATTGTTTATAACATACTAAATCCATACAAAATAGCGACAAACATGAGAATTCAGCCTCCATTGTTGATAAGCTTAGATGTTTTTGTTGAATAGACCGCCATCCAATGAATACCTTGCCTAATAACACTATAGTACCTGATGTTGATTTATGTGTAGGTACGTCTGTAGTGAAACTTGCATCAGCATATGCAGTTAAACTTCGTTCATCCTTAGGCTCCAAATATAATGCATAATGCATCGTTTGTTTAAGCTATCTCAATACATGCTTAGCAGCTTGCCAATGCCTTTCATTAGGCTCAGCATTAAACCTGGCAATTGGTTAACACTATATTCTATATCTGGCCTTGACCAATTACTAAGATAAACTACCAATTCAGGATTGGTAAATATCTTTCACAACTAAATTGTGCCCATAAACACCTACACTGTCACATCCTGAACTAGGTGTAGCTTACAAGTTATTTGAAAGGGCAGCCACATATGTACAGTGCACTGCAACAGTCTGAATGCAAGATAACTGAGGCACAAAACTTCCCAACTCAGGAAAAGATATAATTGGTAATTACACTGAATTTTTGCAAAAGTCTTCTGGAATCTGCCACCTGCTATTTAAGCAAAAGCCATAAGTACAGGAAGAGCTTCAAATTACATATTGAGAAAGTCCAGAAATATTTCACAAGAAGAGTTCTCCACTCCTCTACTCGTTGCAGAATACTTTATGCCACCAGACTTGAAATTCTAGACCTAGAAAACCTAGAACTATGCCGCCTTCGGTCCAATCTAAGTATAGTATATAAAATCATACATTGCAATGTCCTACTTGTCAGTGAATACTTCAGCTTCAACCATAACAATACAAGAGCACACAATAGATACAAACTCAAGGTTAATTGCACCAAACTTGATTGCAGGAAATACGAATTCAGCAACAGAGTGGTCAATATCTAGAATACTCTACCTGACTCTGTGGTTTTTTCCCCAAACCCCAAAAACTTTAACCTTAAACTATCTACTGCTGACCTCACCCCTTTCCTAAGAGGTCTGTAGGGGGCATGCATAAGCACACCAACATGCCTACCGTCCCTATCCTATTGTTTCTTTTATTTTTCTTACATGTATCCATGTAATCATAATTATGTTTTTACTTATACCTATTATCTTGTAAGCAATTGACAAACCAAATAAAATAAATAAATAAAAAATGTTTGAAGTATTTTGGCAGGTAAAGATGGTACAGTTAAATGTAGGTCATAAATTAGTACATTCATTTTTCAATCTTTCATTTTAAGAAATGCTATACTGTATATGCTATCTAGTTAGATATACTTTACTTCAATATGTGTAAAATTAATTTTCATGGTTTTAATTAAAACAAAAGGAAAACCATTATTGGTATTTCATAATTCAATGTTTAATGTTTGAAAAATTACTAATTTAGGAATAAATTTGCTCATGGATTACATCTTAGAATATTATATTTAGGACATTAGAGTACAACCCCAATCCTGGTTAGCCCATTTCAGTCCCATTTATTCAGATCTCAAGCACCCAGAACAAGAATTTTCTAGAAACTGGCAAAACACCCATAGAACTGATGAAAAGCAATACAAGCAATTAAAATGTCAGATGGAAGACAAACACAAAAAGGACATTCAAAGGGTGACAGAATATACAAATATGCAAATTTAGCTGTCTACAACCAAGGTGGATTTGAGTGCTTGCTATTAAAAGTGAATATAGAAAGAAACATCAAACATCTGGAACAATGACGGCCAGTAACAGTAACTTTATTGGAGAACCCAGGTGATCTACAATCAAATGTCAAGTATCTGAAAAAAAATAATCATAGGATAGAATCACTATAGATTAAAATTCTGGAAAAGAGTGTTATTAAACCATAATTCCTGCTAACTGATGACGCTAAAATGAAACAAATATTGCATCCAATAATATGTTTCAATACTTTTTATAACAGCAATGGCCAACTTCCTTGGGAATGGACCAACATTTGAAGTCGAAGTATAAAGGATGGTATTCCATGTTATTTTAGGAAGAAGTGATTTCATTGTGCTAGATTACTGGGACAAAAATCACCCAAAGTACAAGGCCTGGCTGTATGTCATAACTAAGTCCAAGGGAGCTACAGATTTCAGCTCCCTTACCAGCTAAAACACCCGAATCACCCAATCACCCAAATTTAGAAGAAAGAAAAAATCAGAGACACTGTGATCAGTCTCAACTAACGTAATTTCACATACATTATAAACTGTAACATGAACCTTTAAAAAAATAGAAATATGTTAAATACTATTCAGGGATGGATATTCTGCTAGACTTGGTTCTTATGTCAATCCATCTGAAGATGGCTATGAAGCCATGATACTTCAATTCAGATGTATTGGGGCAGGACATGTTGTAGAAATTAGATGAAAAAGAAAGGTAAAGGGGAGTGAAATTTAGTTTGTGAAGAATTGTGAGCATCAGTGCAAGCCTTGTTTCCTGAGGGCTATGGGAAAGTTAAGAATTGGAAGTTAGATGTCTAAAACTAGGGGGAAATGCTTGCCAAGCCAGTAAAGATAAAAGTTGAGGAGTAAATATTTTTCTATTTTGAAGTGAGAGGGCTGTAAAATTTAGAGATGGACTAACTTTCCTGAGAAACATTTTAGCCATATCTACTGTTGTCACAACGTGCAGCCACATGGAAATCCTGAATTCTTTCAGGGGCCTGATACATTCTCACAATTCACTTCATCATCAAACCAGGCTGAAAACAAATCACAGCATGTTGTGATATATGCAGGTACCCAATTATTATTATATTCAGCTATCTACGGTATGAAGCCTACAGTTCCAAATAATAGCTTTGTCCAAATTTCAGATATGGTTGTGGAGTACTGATTGAAATAATAATATACTACTATATATCCCAAAACACCAGTATTTAAATAGGTAATGAGAAACAGATTTACAATATAGTGGCTACTAAAACTATCTGTACCATAATTTAAGTAACAAAACAATAACCAAAGGAAAGAAAGTAAGTAGATCAATTCCTGTTTAAGTAGTCAGAGCTGTGATCTAAAATTTCTGTTTGTTGTTCTAATAGGGGATAGTATATTATATAAATATTTATGGTTGGGAGGGCAATTGAGCAAATTGTATTTAGTTGAAAACTACAAGGTGAACCAAGTTGTTCATTTGGCTTCTGATTTGCCTGAATATTTTAACCATAGAAGCTGAATTGAGGGAGGTAATATTGATTCTCTAAATACTAAATAAAAAGGTGTATGTAGCATAAATAAATGGCTAATCAGTAGAGGCTGAGGTGCTCCATCAATATTTGCATTACTTAACAGGAAATCCCATCCATAGCCATGAGACTAATTATTTTGAAACCTAAGGGAAATGCAGTCCAAATAAGAGAGTGATCTGCAGTTAAGGATCAGTGAACCATCTAATGACTAGTTAGGAGATCCGCTCTAGAATGTCAATCAAAGAGACTTCGGGCCCAGACCTGAAGCGCGAGAGTCACACTCTGCAGTGAATGGATGAAGCAAAGGTACTTTCTTTGGCAGCAAAATTGGGAACTCTTCTGGGATTACTTCACTTACAATGTCACATTTGCAAAACACTGAAACTCGATTTAGGGTATCCCAAAAAAACAAAAACCCTTGGCAAATTTTTCCATTGAATGTTTCATACTCCTGCCTTTTCATCTTTTTCCAACACTGTTGTGAGAACAAGGAAATGACAAAATTAATGTACTTCTCCTGAAAACATACAGAAAATGATGTCCAAATAGGATGCTAAACATTAACTATCCAACATGATAGAACAGGGGTGTCAAACTCGCAGCACACGAGCTGGATACATCACGGGCTGGCCCCGCCCCCACCCAGTCTAGCAAAGGAGGGACAAGTCCCAATACATCACACGATGCTGCCATGACAACACGAGTTTGACACCCCTGTGACAGAAGAAAAAAAGACTACATTTCAGTAATAATGTACACAATCCTTTAAGGAATGTCTGCCGCAGCTTTACCTTTTGCTCTATTCCAACGTTTTTCTCTCTGGAGTCCTTCCTATTCATAAAAATGACAGAGGATCCCAAAAGAGCTTTTTTTTGTATTTGTTACATTTATAAACATTTATACTATTAAAAGTGAAAATTGACACACACATTGCTACTATCACTTCTTAAATTGTTTGATGGGATTTCAATATTATATTATATTTCAATAGAGGTTGGCAAACAATTTTAATTTTTGAGGACCTCTGAAAGGGTTGTGGGGGGTTATCCCCAAGAGTCCCAAAAACACTATTGTAACAAGAGGTCAAAACAAGCAATGTCAGCAGTTACCTCAGTGTGCCCAGTGTGCATTTTACTTAGCATATCTTTGTAAGCATGCAGCAGAGCACTGGCTCTTTCCATTTATATTAATCACAAACATATATGCTGGTCTAAATAGGTACCATTTTCTATCCCTACCTTAGCTACAGAAATCTGGACTACCACAATGTAGTAACAAAGAGGCAGGGATTCCTCTGTCAAACCATTGAGTGCTTGTCTGGACATTTGCAGCCCATACTGTATATGGCAGGACATATTTGCAGATGATTAAATTTCTAATCACTAACAGAAATAGTACGCAAAATTAAATATTTCATTCATTATTGGCACAAAAGATCTCAGTCTTTGTCTCTTCTTCCTTCCTGCTGTCTATATAAAGTGCCACTTGTTATGCTTTAATACAAACATAAAGGCATTAATCTTTAATTGGCAGAGTAATCAGTTCAATCTGAGTAATCAGTTATAATTGCTGAAGCTGAAGGCTAAGGGCCATTTTGTTTCATGAATAATATCACTTGAGGAATAGAAAAGAACCTATATTTAAAAGTCTATAAAAATAGAGCTAGCTTTTGTTATGTTTTACTTCATTTCCAAGCAAAAGAAACTTTTGAGATTTGTTCATATACAAACATATTTAAATGCAATTTCTTAATTAGTTAAAAACATTATCAATTAAGTACAATTATTTAATTGATTAGAAGCCCTTGTTAGCATTCATGCTTCAGCAAATGAATCAGAAAGACATCATACTTGTATTATTCTCCATCTGGTAAAGTGTCAGCTTTGAGTGTTTTATGAAATAGGCTGCTGCCAATGGTAGCTCATGCCAAAGAAGCCAGTTCATCCCTTTCTGGTGACACTTAAAAGTTTTCTGTCCTTACAGACTAATGTGGCTCTTGATCTATATTAGTATTCTCATTGTCTTTCAGAGAACTGCCTGGCCCTTAAGGGTGTGAAAAATAAGAATGGAATAAAGGGACTTTTCATTGGGTCCTCCTCTCTAGGCATAGATATCTCTGGTCTAAATGGTCCCAAGTTCACATTGAAGCAGTCTTGCCTCTGTCCATTCAGGCACAGATGCTCTCAAAACAGTCACAATCTGACTCCTGCATGACCTCCATCTGGACCAGTGGTTCAGCTGCAGGGCAAAAGACACTTCCAATGTGGCTTGCTTGTCCTTAGTCAAAGATCCAGGAACTGAGTGACAAACCAAACAAAATAATATTCTTTCTACTGAAAGTCTGCAATAAAGAGAAATGCTTCAGTACTCCATTCCTGTACTTAAAGCTCTTGCAGAATTTCATCAAAGCTGTGTTGTATCTTTGAAATATTCCAGAACCTACTTGGCATTAAAAAAACAAACAAACTTTGAACATGATAGATTCTAACAGAAAAGAATGTATTTATCTAGATCAAATTGTGAAGTAAGAGTTCATTCTGAGCTTAGGTTTTTGCTTGCAGACATTTCTTTACCAGTTGAGAAATATCATCAGTGTGAACGCATTGGGGTTTGGTCCCTGTTTATGTACAAAAAGTTTTTCTATCTGTTTTGGTTGGGGGCATGTCTTCTTAGTTGTTCTTTAAAAAAAACAAATTTTATTCAGTTTTTCACATTAAAAGCAAAAATCTCTTTTTAGTGGACAACATATTTCTGAGTCATCACCTTTACATACAAATATGACAGCAATTATACATTCATATATACATACTTAATTCTATTATTACCTTTTCCAGTCCAAATTTTCAGTAAGGAGAGAAACAAATGCATTAATTCTAGCCTCTTTCATTAATCTCATTAATTTTTGTTTCATTTCAATTATTTCAAATATAATCCTTTAATATTTATTTTAAAAATAAAGATAAACAATATGTGTTTGTCTAATAATAATAATAACAATAATAATGATAATAATAAAAAGGTTACCAATGTCTCTCCTTGATTTAATAGTCTATATTAACTTATTAATTTAGTTGGTTCTTTAGTCTGTCATATTTCCTTTCCATTGCACATTCTTTTTATAAATTCTAGATTAATACAAATGTTAACACTAAAGAAAAAAAAGTATAAGTTCCCCCCTTTTACTGCTTTGAGTGTGACACCTCAATGATTAAAATATAACTTTATTCCCTCATCTTGATTCCCAAGAAACCATTATTTTTAAGAAGTTACAATAATAATCATTACATCTTTTCATTTGGATTCTGCAGCATATTTTCCCCCCTTAATTTTTAATAAAAGTTATCAGTATCGATATTACCCTATTTTCTAAATATTTTTAATTGAATAAATATTCTTATTACCCCTTGTCACCCTACAGAATCCCCCTTTTAATTCCTCAACCATTATCTCTGAAAAAACAATTTCTTTTCAACGTTTTACTATTTCGAATATTTCTTTATTTCATACACCTGTTTCTTACTGCTTCTCCTCCCCCTCTTTTCCCATATCTTTTCTCATTCCAGTTTATATCCCTCTCTTTCTTAATATCTTCCTTTTCCCTTTTCTGCTGGGTTTTTATGCCTATCCCAACTTCATAGGTATTCCCTCTTTTGATTGCCTTCTTAAATCTCAACTTTTTTCCTTCTTCCCCACTTCTTTGTAGTGTTCTTTGTGTTAATTGTCTATTCAAAATGTCTTCTCCTTGAATCAACTCCTCCTCCTCTGAAACTCTTTCTTCTTGTTCTTCAATCGCCATTTCCATTTTTTCTAACACAAAGTGATTCGCCTCTTTCCTGTAGTAATTCTCTCATATTTTTAAGTTACATTTTTAATTCCCGAAGAGATATCATCATGACACACTCTTATATTTTATGATCGTTAAAGTCCACACACACAAAAAAAACCACACTTTTACTTTCCTTCTTTCTTCTTTCAATGTTCTAAAGTTCTCATTTTTCCAGCCCAGGATTTTTCTATACCAAAAACATAAATCAATCCCACAGTCAATCTTTCCTTGCTTTTTTCTTTATTCTGGTTCTGCTTTCACTTTCTAAGATTCTTACTTTGTTTCAATATTTCTTTAATGTTATATCCACACAAGTTCATTCAGAAATAGATTCTTTCCATTTTGTTTGAGCTCAAGTTTTTGTCAAAAGGTGGCACTCTCCATTATACAAAGTCTTCAGCTTTTTCCCCTATTTTTTTGTTTAGGGTTTTTCGAACCTCAATATTCCAGCACAGTCCAGTCTCCAATTTGTAAACTTTATTATTATTTATTTTTTGACAATCTTAAGTCCAGCTTTATTTTATGCCTGTTTATTGCCAAAATATTTTAGTCCAATTTAGTTAAATTTTTAGTTCCGGCTTCTTCCTTTCCCAGTTGGAAGCCCCGCTTAGCTGTCAAAAATATTTTCTTATTTTTTTTCCTGTCCCTTTGTAATTTCGCCGCTCACTTTTCTTTTCTTAAAAATTCCATGTTACCTTAATCCTGGGGTACTTTTGTTTAGTTGTATTGTCCAGTTGTCCCAGTTCAGATGTTATCCACCTCTTTCTTCCCTCCTGCACAAATTTTAATCCAGCTGAGTCCCCCTCTTCGGGGTGGCCATTTTAAACCACCACTGCATTTGTCTTCGAGGGGGGGGAAAGACCAAGCCCAGGAGGGGAAATGTGGCTCCCCTTAACCTGGCTTGTGGCTTCCCCTTACTCCACCGCCCCTCCAAGGCAGCTTCAGCCCCTAATCATAATGATCAGGACTCTCCAACGATAGAGCACGGACCATAGCCACAGAGATTCACGATCTACGGTCCCTCAGCAAGGAGGCCTTAGCAGTTTTTTGATTAGGTGATTGCTTTTTTATTGACTAGAGACTGTTTGCCTGGTGTTAATCTCTGCTTAACTGGACATTGCCTGCTACAGAGGATATGTCCTGGTCTTTTTGTTTTCTTCTTAGCATGTTTATTCTCTCTTTTGAATGGTGTGTAAAAATATGTATATTTTAGACATCTATTGATGGTTGATTTGTCTGAAAGTCAAGCTTCCAGACATTCCCTAGCAGTTTTGGATTTAGCTTAATTTGGGATGCTTCCACTTTCCCAGTTGAAATTTTGGTTGAGTCTGCTCATGAGCTGTGAGATTAAGGAGTTGTGTCTTCTGACAGCTAGTTGATGTTCATGGATGCACTCTGCTATCTGTCTGCTCCACATAGTGTCTATTTATGTTGTAATGTGGATGACTTTTTCTTGGACTCCTGAGCCTTTTGGGTTACTTAATATGTTTTGGAGACCTTTAGTTTGTTTGTGTGCTATGGTAATTCCATGTGATAGTATGTTGGTTGTTTCCAATTTGTTTTTGATGTATGGTTAGTATATTCGTACAAACTCAGGAATGTAAGAGAAGCACTTGTAGATTTTGCATAAAGCAGCAGGAATAATTTGAATTCACCCAGAAATTCTATCTCATAAAATCATTTATGTTCTCACAAGAGACAAGATCTTTGTTGATATCATTTAAAAATAATTGGGAAATCAGAACACTGATTTACTATACATTATCTGGAGATCTACCAGAAAACCTTCTACTCAGTGCTAGCATAACAGATGGCAGTATGGAAAATGCTCTAATACCTGTTGGCTGGACACTATAAAGGAAAACACTGGGATGAACATGGCAAATCTGAAGGAGGCGGTGTGAGACAGAAGGCATGGAGAGTGCCTTCCATAGAGTGGCCAAAGGTCAGACACAACTAAATGGCTGATGATGATGGAAGCCCTCCAAGGTAAAACTAGATTCCTTGGAGCATATAAGTGAAATTTTATTTTCTTTTGTTAGATGTTATATAGACTCACAGATTATTAGCAGCAAAAGGAAAGATTAAACTGCCCTCCCCACCCCATATATGGAAGTCTTTAACGAGAATGCTGTTATGCCCTCCCTATTAAAGAAGAAAAAGAATCACACTTCAAACATGACCTCAAGAAAGAAAACTTATTTTGAATCTCCTATTTCATTTCACACTTCAAACATAAGCTCAAGAAAGAAAACTTATTTTGAATCTCCTATTTCATTTCACACTTCAAACATAAGCTCAAGAAAGAAAACTTATTTTGAACCTCCTATTTCAGGAAGGTCTGTACATTTATTTGATATCTATATAATATGTTGAAATCTTATCATAACCGTTATCTAAAAGACGCGTAACTTAGCTAAATCTGACATGTTTAAAGTGGCTTATAACAGGGTTGGGAGTCAATAGTTCTAAGTTAGGTGGAACAATACTCTGGCTCCATATACAGTAAGTTTCAAAAATTAAACAAAACATCAATGGTGAGAGCAGAAAATCCAGTAACTGATATTAAGCTGTTCTCCAGCTTCTATTTCTAACTCTTTTGTTTCTGTTACAAATCAAACCCATTGCCAGGAATAACAAACTAGGAAAAGAATGTTCATTGTGCTGAGTAACCTAGTTGATGTTGCATTTGCCAAAAAGAAAGACTAAATTGATCTTTCAAACTGAACAGTTGTCTTGATTGAGACTATGAAAAAGAAATCCCATCAAAGACTTTATAGAATGTCCTTGTAATGCCCATTGCATCAGAGCCTTTATCGCTTGCTATTTCAATTTCTCATCATGGCTCTACCAACATTTCAATAATGTTGAATGTTCAATAATTTGGCCTTTCAAACTTTTTAAAAGTTTTAGAAGGTTGGTAATTGTCACTTACACTTATTATTGAGTTAGAGACAGATAGGCTCCCCAGTTCAAAGACATTTCTATTGGAAATGGCTTATATTTCAAGGCACTGTCTGCAGTATAGGTGAAGAACTTGTAGCCCTCTGTATGTTATGGATAATTGGTGTCCAGAAGTCTAGCCAGCATGAATAATCATGAGAGTTTGTGGGAATTATACACACGGAGGACAAGTTTCTGCCCTAATCCAAAGCATAGATATTCCACAGCCAATATAGTCATGGATGTGTTAGGACAAAGGTTAGCATTCTGCTTTCCAGAATCCAGATGTTTTAAGCTTTAGTTCCCATTAAGTCCATCTCATAGTAAAGGATTGTGGGAGATGGAGATCTAGAAATCTAGAGGTGACCAAGTTGTCTCTGCCTGAAAAAAAGCACTTATTCAGTTCTTATCTCCAAACGCTTTCTTTCTTTTGCCTGAAAGAAAATGATGAGATTTACTTGATCATTTAAAATGGAATCTTGGGAGGGCGAAATCACTGGAATGTCCACTTCCACCATGTAGTGCAAATATTTAATAGTATATTATCATAATAGCTCTCTGTCAAAATCTTTTATAGCAAAGCCTTGCCATCTATTTGTATATAACTTGGCTATGCACCTAATAAAATTATATGTCATTCTACACAGGTATTTAATTAGCAAGCTTAATCCTTCCACAGGTTTTGGTTGAAATACAGTATTTTAGCATATACATAGCTGGATGTAGTGGATGCCAATTCTTTCAACAAAACTGTTTCTATTAGTGTTGTTAGTATTATTGTCTGCACAGAGTGACTACACAATAGCGTCTTTGTGGAACACTCAGCAGAGATATTTACTCTTCTAAGAACTGTTTCCTGTGTGGGAGTTCCACCAGTGCTTTAAAAACATAATCTGGGTAAACAAAAATTAAAGAAAATTGAAGTATGAGGATCCTTTAATATTACTTAACTCTGGAGGTTGAACATAAACATTTGAAATAGGTTACTACTGTTATTTACTTATCTACCTTCACTTACTGTCTTTTTAATGTTTATTTTTCTTCATTTTTGACCTAATCAATATACATTCTCTCAGTTGTGAAATAAAATCAACATGCAAATGGGAAAAAAGGAAATATCATAGAATTACTGCCAGCATGATTTACATGTTAGAAGAAGAAAAGATTGTTTACATTTTTAAAATTCAAGCAGAGTTCAACCCATATATTCCCATTGACATTAGCAGGACTAATTGTTTTATTTTATTATTCAACATTAATAGAAAAGTGGTAGGGCTATGAATGAAACAGCCAACCATTTTCTTATGCGGAAGAGATCTAACTGTGGCTGTTAGAAGCTGTGGCTGTGGCTGTGACTGTTACTGATCCAAGGAGCTCCAGTTAAAAAAGATCAGGAAACAGGTGATTTGCATGAACTCAGCCTGAATCTGTTGCTGGTTAGAAATGAAATTTTGGTCTAAACAAATCAATAATCTATAAAAGAGCTTCCAATGATGCTAGATTTCATATCTGAAATTATGCTGTTAAACCCAAGTTGTATCTTAAAGCATTGTGCTTAGTTTGTGTGGCAAAGTATAGTAAGGCTTTTGTTTGTTTTATCAGTTGCATAGCTCCAGCCAGCTTGAATACTAAAATAGTCAGGGGAGATTGGATTAGTGTCCATGTATTCTGTTATCTGGTTCTTGATATATATCAAATGCCACTGATTGCTTATAAGCAGAAAGGGAAAATTACCAGAACTTCAGCATTCAGTTGTCCACCCGTATTACAGAAACTCAACTTTCTATTGACCTGGGATTATGGCTTAAAGACAGTTTTCTTAGGAAGGAACCTGTATTAAAAACAAGATACCCAAAAAGAGAAACATTTAGGAAAGTAAATAATGCATCAAATAATAGTAAATCAGTTTAGTAAATGGAACCCTTACACAGGCAAGATAATAAATAATTATATAAATAATAATACTTTTAAAGATCTGACCCCATAAAAGAATCTGGCCACCATCGTACTCTGGTACAATAGAAGTCTGAATGAAGTTTAAAATTAGTTTATGCAGTCATTTTTCCTTCTCTTCTTAAAAATTGGTCAGTGATAAGAATAATTTTGTTTCAAAATTTATTTTTACGAGATGGGTTAGGAGATAACCATCTTTTACTTTTCTGTATCTTGTACAGAGGTGGATTCATAAACTGTACAGATGCAGAGAGATAACTCAGCAAGACGTCCATAACAAAGAACATTTATTGGTTCATCAAGTATTCTCATAACTCACGTTTGTGACAAAGTTCTTCTTTTATGACCAATCCTTTGTATATCTGCCTTGTAGATGAAAGATGGTTATCTCCTAACCCATCTCGTAGCAGTAGAAAAGCTGCTATCAGTTCATGAATCCAGGCAAGTATGGAGGGAAGCCTCCCCCAACCCCTGGAGGGTCAATTAGTGACCAATCAGGATTACAGATGTGGCCACATGACATGAACTACATTTCCCAGGATACCTTTAACTACATTTACCATGATGCATTCCCTTAAGAGGACAGCTCATAATTCCTCGAAAACTATCCAATTCCCATAGATGGGCTGGGAAAGCACATTTATTATATGTTCTAATTTTAGTTCTAATTTTAACTCATTCAAGAAGTTATAAAAAATAACCATACATAAAATTAACTGGATATAATAAGTAATTGTATAATTACCCGTATATATATTTATAAATATATTACTGTATATAGATTATCTTACCACATTAAATATATATATAGAACTTCCAAAAGTGAGGTGATTTCTGCTTCCATATTTTCTTCTGATAGTTGAGGAACTTTTAAATTCCAATTCTCCATTTTATATTGAATATATGACCCTTCCTGATGTTGGATTCAGGAAAATGTTCTGAAGTTTCTGCCTTTATATTTAAATATTCAAGAAAATGTTCACAGGTTGTTTTCAGCGATATAACAGCAATGATTATTTTAATAAACAGTATTGTTCTATTTCCACTCAGATTCTACTGAGATCTGAGATTAACCTTCTTTGGGGAAGGTTAAAGCAAGGAATTTGTGAGCATGACTTTTCTTGGACTATCATTTCAATGAACAGATGTTGGGTGAATCAAGGCAGTTAATCAAAGGCAGCTTTACTATTTTTAATGGCATTAATTACCTGCCACTCTAGATAAGATCTATCACCTCACTTTCATTGCCCTGTTTGTTGTTCACAGAGAAGCAGCAGCATGTAGAGAAAGAGGCTTAAATCATCTATATTTAGACAACACCCTCTTTATGGCCTACAACCAACTCATCAGAGATTAAAATTCATGAAAAGCTTCCTTAGGAGTAGTACTCTTAGGCCAACAGAAGACTTACTTCAAAGAATTTGAAAGCAGAGAGATCTATGGAAAGCTACAAAGAATCAGCACTGGATGGAACCAACAGAGGAATGGGCACCTGGCTCTGGCGAAAGCTGGGAAGTATGGAGACCATTGAATAGACTGCACAGGTACAACAAGATCCAAAGACACTCTGAACAAATGGGAATATCTGGTGGCTTCTGCCCTTTGCAATTCTTTGTGACAGAGGTCTCCAAACTTGGCAATTTTAAGACTTGTGGACTTCAACT
>BLBF01000073.1:29268323-29301477 GCA_015471245.1 Laticauda colubrina
TTCCTTCCTTCCTTCCTTCCTTCCTTCCTTCCTTCCTTCCTTCCTTCCTTCATCTTCTCTCCCAGAGGTGGGAAATGCGCCTTCTTGGTGCTGTCTGTCTGCCCTCTTCAAAGTTTCATACACACACACACACACACACACAGAGAGAGAGAGAGAGAGAGAGAGAGAGGGAGAGAGAGAGAGAGAGAGAGAGAGACTCTGCTTGGCTGTGTCGAGGCGGTCAGTGGGGGGGCAGATCGACCATTACGCAGCGTCCGAGCTTTCGAAAGAGCAGAGGTGCATTTCGTGGCGACCTGCTGCTCCGTTCCCTTTCTGCGGAAAGGGACGCCGTCCAAGAGAAGCAAAGGAGGGACGTCAGGGCGCAAAAGTTGCTAAGCCCTCTTCTTGCAACCGCGAAGACGCGGGCTTTTTACACAGGCTTTAAGGCCGGCCGGATGGCGCTCTAAGGAAGCGCCTCTGGTCTCTGCTTGGGCAACCCCGACGAGCCAAAGCGCTGAGCCACCGAGAGGAATCCATGCTTTTCTTCTCCACCCTCCCCCCGTCCCCGTCCCCGTCCCACGCGCCCCATTCCTACTCTTAGAACCACACACCCCTTTTAAAGATTTTTGGCTTGAAAGGAGAGGTCAAGGGCCCAAAGCGCGTTTCCTCGGCGGCCCTTCGCTGCTCTGCTTTGCAAAGTAAGTGTGCTTAAGAAGAGGTTGACTCGCGTTCAGGCGTCCTTGACGTGGATGCTTGGTTCTTCTCCCAGGGAGAAGGATCTTTTTGGCAGGACCTCTCCAGCCGCAGCTCCGCAGCCCACTCGGAGATCAAGGCTCCCTTCTGGATGAACCTGCAAGGAATAATCTGCAAGCGAAAAGGAGTTAGTTTCAAGACAAACCCACTGAGGTTAAATAAGTGGCCTTTTTACAGGAAGTTCTTTGATTTCCAATTAAAGGTGTTTTGTTTGTTTTTTAGTTTTAGAAGTGCGACTGGCCAATTGAGCTCGGGAAAAATCACGCATCTCCCTCCCTCGCCGACACGCAGATGACCCAAAGACTCCAAAGACTCTGTGGATTGGGGGGGGGGGGCGATGAAGAAGAATGAAAAAATGAGAAAAACATCACTCAAAACTCAAGGAAGGTTATGAATTATACCTGAATGTTCGGGCTACTTTTTTTTTTTTTAACTCGCGATTTGTGTTTTGTGACGGCCTCTGTTGCGTAGCAATACAAAATCGGTTTAAATTACTGATATCAGGAGCCGGGGAAAGTTGGATTAAAAAGTATAAGACGCTATGGATTAAATGACCCACGATTTACTTTTTGGCTTCCTTTGACAGAGGATAAAACTCTCCAGCTTGGAAACGCCTAACCAAATACCTGCATACTATTTGCTCCTGCTTCTTCGTTGATCAGTACAACAGAGGGCCATATCCCTAAAGAATCCCTACAATTAACTGCTGAAAAATTAAGTACCTTCGCCAACCACTATGATCAAATTATTAAAAAGAAAGAAGGATAGCAAAAGGGGACAGAGATTCTAGCCAAATCATGCCCCAACGAGAAAGACACACCCGGGGCTACAAGCGAAGCGGTTTTTCATCCACAGGTCTCTGCTCCTCTTGGGAAGTTGCCTGGCGCTGCCATTTCACTCCGATCCTAGAACCGCACGCCAGTTTTGTCCCGGGAGTAACTGCCAATGCAGCTCTCTTGAGTTAATCTGGGCGATGGCAGCTTCCGAGAAGGACTCAAGATTGATCCCACGGCCATTTTAGACGGTGGCTTTAGATTAGAAGGCGTTGGCTTTAGCTTGGCCAGCTCAAATGCGGATAAAAGTCCCCAAGCTTGGGATGGTGTGTGTGTGTGTGTGTTGTGTATGTGCGCTCTCTCTCTAGCTCTCTCTCTCTCTCTCTCTCTGTGTGTGTGTGTTGTCTGTCTGTGTGTGTATTGGAGACCCCAGTCTTTCAAGTCTTGCCTCGAAGGTCCTTTGCGCTCTACTCTTTACAACGCCTCTATTGTACCCACTAAGCCGGTGTACCCTCCCGGCATTGTTCAGGCCAGGCCCTGAAGGCGCCTCTGGACTCTTCCCGAGACACTCCCGGTAGGAAAACGTTGGGCCTGAGATCTCGGCCTCCGCCATCTCCGCGCTCTCTTTTTCTACTTCACCTTCTTCCTTTGGCCGCCTTGGGAAGGCGGATGCCGGAGCAGGCAAGGTCAGCTCAAGTTCAAGTTCAAGGGTTGTCCCCGGATGAATGGGGGCCCACGAGGGAAGGGGCGGACGGGACTCCCCTTTCTCTCTTCCCCCCCCCGCACAGCGGAGGGAAGGACACGGAGGAGGAAAAGGTGGCTTCCTACAAAGCGGGAGCCGCGCCCGGAGTAGAAGCTCTCCGGCCTTTGCTCCGGGCAGCTTCTCCATCGCCTGCATGAGCCGAGTAACTGAGCTTCCAACCAGCATCCGGGCTTGGGGAAAAGGATCCCTCCTTCGGCTGGGGCTCCCTGGAGAGGAGAGACGGGACAAGCAGGGACGATGCCCGGGCGTCTCGCTGCCCACGGGCCATCGCCCGGAACAATGACTGTCGCCCAGCCCGCCTTTCGCGGGGTGGTGGTCGGTGGGGATCCGCCGGAATGCGGACCGGAGGGGGGATTTTCGCCTCCTTTAAGCCGGCTCGGCTTTGGGAACCCCCAGGCCTGGTTTAGCTGAAGCAGTCGCGGTGCAAACCAGGGCCAGCCGGCTTAGGCTCTGGCTCGCCCGGCTTCTGCGTAGTAGGCCGTTTGCAACAAGCCGGCGCCGGCTTCTCCTTTAGGGGATCAGCGTCCTGCGCTCCTGGTTTGAATAAAATGAAGAAAGGAGGAAGAGGAGGACGGTGGGTCTCTTAATATTGAGAGCCACCGTCAAATGACACCATCAAATGACTATTAATAGTCATTTGGTTGCTTCAATGTCTTTTATTTTTATTTTGCATTGCACACTCATGAATGAATGAATGAGTGGGTGAATGAATGGGAAGAAATGGATCCAGCGCCTGAGAGTAGAAGCCCTGATTCAACGGGAAGAATGAAAGTAGGGTGGCAACCTCAACTGGAAGTAGGCAAGGGAAGGAGAGCGTGGATTGTCTCCCACTTTCCACTGCGGAAAGTTGGGTTTCATCCTCGACCGCAAAGCACCCAGATAATATCTTGCTTTTTTGGGGAGGTGGGGTGGAGAGAAAGCCCACACGGGAGTAAAGGGGAAGTAAACGAGCCTTTATACTCAAGCAAATCGACCCGCCTTAGGATTCCAACGCTTAGGATTCTCCTCTTCCTTGCCACACGGCTGAGAGCTCGTGTTTGCCAGCAACCTGGAGTGGGGGACCAGAAAAGAAGGAAGAAAGTATTTCTGCGGGTCGCTTGGGCAGCGTGGAGAAACTGTGTCAGCGCCTGCCAAGGATCGCGGAAGGCGGCCAGGGCTTAAGAAAAAGGAAGGACCGACGCGGTTGCTTTCAGTGCCCAGGCGGGGAGGCTTTTTGGAGGGGAAAGGCCGGGCCTTCGAAGATTGCAAGCTGTCAAGCCCGATTTCACTCCAGATTCTTCGAAAGAGGGGAGGGGGAAACAAAAAAAAGGCTTTCCTGAGTGAGGATTTGGCGTTCAGATCTCGGAGGACCCAATGTATCCAAATGCCTCACCAAAGCCCAGCTAGTATCGGAAGTGAATTTAAGATTTATTTATTTTATTTTTTTAAGGGGAGAGGGAAGGCATCTTTAAATTTCCACTCCGGTAGAAGAGGATTTTATATTTTATAGTGATAACGTGGGAGGGGGTTAGAGATGCTCCGGCATAGTAATTCATATACTGTACAGCGTTCTTCTTGGCCCTGATAGCTAAACACGTGCTCCTGCAGTCACTTGTACGCACAATATCCCCAGCCAGAATAAATATTGACTTTCAGCCAGGAGATCATTTAAAATAAGAATAATAAAAGAGAAATAAATTATTATTGGGATTACGTAAGAAGGCTTCGATTTTACTGAGATATAGCAAGAGTGGATGACTCTCCTTTTAAAAATAAACCAACAGCCCAACTCATTAGCTTCATGAAACATTAATTAATCATATAAACATATAAAAAGCAACAGAGAAAACCCACCACTTCAAGAAGCTAGGGGTATTCTTAGAGAGAATAAATGCATGAATATAAACCAAGAGAGTAGAAGTTCAGATATTGTTAGTTTGGGCCCATAGAACTATAAAACTCAAAACAAATGAAGTATTTCAATTAAAAGGTACAAGTCATTCTTCAAACTTCTGTTCCTTTTAATTCTTTTTTATTTCCAAAGGGGGAGAAATGAAACCCTTGTTAAGGCTTCTGCTGAGCTGGCATTCAGACAGCAGAGGGGCCTTTCTTCAAGAAGTTTGGAGCAAGGCAATCCTATACGTGTGTTTATTGAGTAGTAAGGCTCTTTGTGCTCCTTCCTCTCAAGTAAATGCACATATAGCAAGTTCAGCCTGGAGTTCTGGGGAGGGGTTGTGCTGTGTGAGCTTTTGAAATGTAAAATGAGTTTTACCATTAAAAGAGATACTAGTAGTATTTCTTTAGTATAATTTATATAATTATGGTTGGTTTTAATTGGTTTTAAAAATCAACTTTTAATAGCTTCACTCTAACAAAGTATGAATTTATTGGGATAAGGATAAAGATATATGTGGATTAAAAATATCATGAACTGCAGTTTCAACACATTTTATTTATATTTCTGTATGCATTACTCTCAAAAAATCACAAGAAATGATGAAACCACATAAACCTCCAAATAAAAAAATTCTGAAACAGTTTATGCTCACAATTGTACATATTTATAGTTAAGAAACATTTTTTTTATAAATACTGTTTCCTCTGTAGCAAGTTAATACCATAATTTAATTACAAATGGATAAATATGGCAATAGGTATTTACACAAAGAAGGGTGTTATTATGGGAAAAAAAAAACCCTAACAGCACTACAGTTTATTTTCCCTACCCCCAACCTTCCACAAATTTTCAAACAGGAACTAGCAAAAAGCACTAAAACATCACATGTAAACCCAGCTAACAGAAAATACATTCACAAGTATTAAGAGAAGGAGGAAATTTATCTGGGTCATTTTGAAAACAACATAGAGACTTTGGCACTTTTTAAAAAAAATCTTTCAGATCTATATTTCAGTGAAGTTTACAATCAAAGTTGCCTCTTTTAAAGGGAACACAATATTCAATACCACAATTACAGGGGGAAAAAAAACCATTTGCTTTCATGTTTTTCCCTTCTCCCCCTTTAAAATTGGTGAATTCAAGAACAAGGGAGAGATGGAGAGGAGAGGAGAGGAGAGGAGAGGAGAGAAGAGAAGAGAAGAGAAGAGAAGAGAAGAGAAGAGAAGAGAAGAGAAGAGAAGAGAAGAGAAGAGAAGAGAAGAGAAGGATGCTCAAGAGGCAGAAAGAACTCTGGGTGAAAG
Organism: Laticauda colubrina; assembly: GCA_015471245.1. Classification (NCBI taxonomy): domain Eukaryota; kingdom Metazoa; phylum Chordata; class Lepidosauria; order Squamata; family Elapidae; genus Laticauda; species Laticauda colubrina. The sequence goes on from BLBF01000073.1 coordinate 29,273,769, forward strand.
GAAAAGCAATCCATAGCTCACAAAGTGGACCAATTTCTATACAATAAGAAAAGGTTGATTACCACCTTGGATCCCTCTATGTACACTGGGAGAGATGGACGAACTCTGATCTTTCTTCACAAAAGGCGCTTGGAGGCCCAGAGGGACAAATCTCTGCAAAAGGAATATTTGCAAGTGTGGAGGCAGCGGCTGTCTCTGGGTGGGGAGAACCCTTTGCTGCTTTGAAGACTTCCTTCTCCTTCCTCTCCTCTTCTTATTCTTCCTTTTTTTTCAAAGAGCCCTCTCTGCATTTCTCTCTCTCTCTTTCTCTCTCTCTCTCTCTCTCTCTCTCAATCTTTCTCGTTGGGAATGTTTTGAATTCAAGCAAAAGGAGAAAAAACAGAGCAAATGAGAGATAAAACAGAGAGTTGCAAAACAGACTTGGACTCCGACTGCTTGGCATCCAGGGATCCAAGATGAGTGGCAGCAGCCCTGGGCATCCTCAGACGTACCACTCATTGAAATTGGAGGTGAGGCTACTGTGGCTCCCGCCGCCACCGCTGCCGCCCCCAGAGCCACCCGTTCCACTACTGCTACCACTCCGATGAACTGCAGACGCCGCCACTGCGGCTGCTGCTGCAGCAGCAGCAGCAGCCGCTGCTGGAGACAAGTTGGAAGTGGCTGTGTTTTGGGTCTCTGTGCTGGGGGACACCAACCCAGGCGGGGTGGAGGATTCGTAGCCAGAGCTGGCAGCAGGCGAGGAGTCAGAGCCTTGTGGGGAAGATTCATGAACCTATAAGGCAAAAGGAAACAATATTGCTATTATTAGATGTTTTACATTGGATTTGGCATTTTTTTATCTTCCCTAAAATGTTTGATGGAACCGATCACAGCTGAACCAAAAACTGCCTTTTTAAAATGGAGGGTCGTGTCCATGCCCTGTTCAAGTGGTACTATTTTTATTACATCAATAATTAATCGTATTTTTCTCCCTTATAAATGAACAGAAAGAAGGCTTCCCCAGAGCTAAGGCTGTGAGTCCTCACCCAAGTCCCCCTTAAAAGGGAGGTGGTTAATTTCCATCCTCCTAAACATCACAGAGAACCCCAGTCCAGTCCTGTACAAAATAAAGATGATATAAATCATGACACAGAAGCGCAGGCCTTTCTGATTCAATTTCTGCCCCAGGCGAAAACCCTCATTTCAAGGGGGTCTCTGGCTTCCCAGGAGCCCAGGCCTCCTCCTCCTTGGCTGTCCCTCAACTGCACCTCTCTCTCCCTCTCTGGTCTCTCCTAATCCCCTTCCAGGCCAACACCAATGGGGTTACCTTCATGTGTTTCCTCAGAGAGCTGGGGTGGGTGTAAGATTTGTCACACATTTTGCACAAGTAGGGTTTGTCTGAAGTGTGGACGTGCATGTGCTTCTTCCGGTCGCTGCTGTTGGCAAAGCGCCTGTCACAGCCTTCGAACTCACACTGGAAGGGCTTCTCCCCTGCAAGAAGGAAGGACAATGGTGTGGGGAATTGCTGCAAAAAAAAAAAAAAAACCCAAAACAAAACAAAACAGCCCACCAAAGATGCAGGCCGCTTCTTGAAGGAACAGAAAGACCTGGCCTGAGTGAGTGGCTGCAGAGAAAGCAGAACAGGCCAGGCCTAAAGGAAGGTATTGTTATCAAATGCCACCTTATTTCCAAGCACTTTAATTTGAAAATCCCAGATACTTTCTTGCGCTGAGAAGGGTAAAAGAAGGCAGTGCAGTATGGCGGGACTTAGGTAAAAAATGGACAATCAGGGGGATCTGAGAAAGTTCTGGGAGCTGCAAATTTGGTTTTCTGGGCAGAGGTAAACAGATGGAGGTGTGAAAGACAACCTGTGGCCAGTTGTTTCAAATCCTAAATTCCCCGCTGAAAGCAAGAAGACAGCGGCCCTGTTTCTATTTCGGGATACAGTTTAGAAGCAAAATTAGCTTTCCAGCTCAATCCAGATTTTATAAAACTAACCAGCCCCCCGCCTGAACCAAGATCTGAAAAAGTATTGTATTTTTTTAAAAAAAATATTATTATTTTTGCGTTAATGGAAGGACGCTGGAAGTTAATCCTGGTAGATCTGCTTGGGGTGTTGGGTGGCAGTTGGGTAGGAAGGGGTGAGGTGGTGGAAAATATGTGGGAAAGGACTACTTCCAAAATCTTTCCTTGGAATATTCTTTGACTTTTTTCACCCTGTTGCCAGATTTCCGAGTAATTTGTAGGTGTGAGAATTCAAATACCACAACCTCCGCTCCCCTCCCGCTAAATCGGAGGTGGGAGTGATGGGCAATTTCACAAGAAATCCCATTAGTACGTAAATTGTTCCTTAAAGGCAAAACCTTTAGGTTGCCAAATCGCGGCCATCTCCCTGCAAATCAAATGCCTCGGGTTTGTTAAACCTCGTTAAAACCTGTCTGGCACCTCGGTTCGTCCTTAACACGTCAACAACACAACCAGAAAGGCCCAGAGAGGTCTCTTAGTTAATACTGATGTCCGGAAATCGCTCAAATATTTGACTTGAAAAGGAGAGAGGAAGCCAAAAGAAAAAGAGAAAAAGAAAGCTCATATGTGACTGGGAGAAAAACCCTTGGAAACTGACGCTCTTTTAAAATTTAATCGCTTGGATTTAGCTGCAAAATCGCGGGTCGTTTTGGCCCCTGAGAGGATTCTAAGCCTGAACGTTAATTTTTCCGGCAGTTGTTGCATAATATAAACAAGATAATGCAAAAAACGCTTCAGCGGCTGCGGCTTTCAAAATGAGAAAGTGTTATTTCTCATCCCCTTAACGTGAAGTGAAAAGCAACAGCGTAGCTCTGCGAAAGCCTTGCTCAAAAACAGAGAAGAAAAGCAAATCTACTTTCAGTTGCTTCACGCTCTTTTTTTTACAGCGCCGTATCTTATTCCTTCTCCTGGATAAAGCAGTTAATGCGCGTAATTTCGGTAACTTTCCAGGTTGATATCCACATTTATCCAGAAAAAAATCGGATAGACTTCTAAGTCAGGGGTCCTCGGAATTGTGTGGTTATTGTGCTAGTCATCCTCGAAATCTCCGAGATTCCCTTTGTTGTTACGCTCAGAAAGGACGGAAAGGGCTTTAGCTCGCTTTTGCCGCCTTACACCCCTGCCGCATTTTCAGCTCTAAGCGTCGGCCGCTGCTCCGGTCTTCCAAGGGGAAAAGTACCTGCTTCCTCACTAGATTTACTTAAACTCACGTTTGGTTTTACTCCGATAGAGACGTGCGAAACTTAATAGCGAGACTCGCGGGGACCTTGAAAAATATTCCTTTTTTTAGGGAAAAAAAAATTGCCCCAAATGAAAACTGCATACTATTGGAAAAAACAAAACAAAACAAAACCCAGGGATAAACTAAACTGAAAGGTTTGCCAGTCGTGGTCCGCGTAGACGGAGGAGCGAAGCGCAGCGAAGGAAGAAAACAAACCTTTTGACTTGAGTTTGAGCCGGAAAGAAGAGATTTGTGTTTTTTTGTTTTTAAAAGCCCGACCTGCCCTCCCCGCGGCCCCTCCCCGCTTTCCTCCTCGTCCGCTCCGACTGACCTGTGTGCGTCCTTTTGTGGATCTTGAGGTTCTCGGAGCGGGCGAAGACCTTGCCGCATCCCGGGAAGGGGCAGGGGAAGGGCTTCTCGCCCGTGTGCACGCGGATGTGGTTGACCAGCTTGTACTTGGCCTTGAAGGGCTTCCCTTCGCGCGGACACTCCTCCCAGAAGCAGATGTGGTTGCTCTGCTCGGGGCCCCCGACGTGCTCGACGGAGACGTGGGTGACCAGCTCGTGCATGGTGCTGAAAGTTTTATTGCAACTCTTTTTGGGGCTGCTGAGCTGCTCCGGGTCGATCCACTTGCAGATCAGCTCCTGCTTGATGCACTGCTGGCGCATGTAGCGGAAGAAGGCCCCGGGGTGGTGGTGGTGGTGGTGGTGATGGTGGTGGGCGTGCGGGTGGTGAGCGTGGTGGGCCGCCATGTTCATGCCCATGTTCATATTCATGGGGCCGTATTGGCCGTGCAGCTGGGCCGCCGAGTAAGGATCAGTTCGGGGGCTGGACACCTGCCGGTACTGATCCGACCGACCGAAGACTTCTCCGGGCAAGCCCAAGCGCATCTGCCCGTTGAGTACGTTGGGGGAACCGGGAGCGCCATGTTGGTCTCCGATGCCCGGGAAGAGCAGGTGGCTCTGCGCCTCCGCGTGCGGGTGATGGAGGCTGCCGGTGGCCGCCGCCGCCCCGAAGAGCCCGTGCTGCCCGCCGCCGCCCGCCGCCGGCTCCCCAAAGCCTCGGCTCCGAAACAAGAAGTCCCGCGGGGAGTTGAAAGGCGGCCCGGAGTAGGAGCCGACATGGGCGGCGTGCGGGTAAGCCGGAGCCTGCGAGCTGAAAGCCGAGCCTTGCCCTGGGGAGAGCTCGTGAGCCGCCGCCGCCGCCGCCGCCGCGTTGAGCTTGAAGGCCCCCAGGTGAGCCGCCGCCGCCGCCGCCGCCGAGTCCACGAAGCTGTTCTGCAGGCTCAGTTCGCGCTCTTGCATCTCCGCCGCCGACGGGGGCGGGTGCCGGGCGAACGTGCCCACTCCCAGCGTGGGGAACTGCGGCCCCGCATCCAGCAGCATGCCGCTCGAACCCCTCTCCAAGGTCCGGGGCTCTGGGCCGCCGCCGCCGCCGCCGCCGGAGCGAAAGAACGAACGAACGACCGGCGCTGCCGAGGCGAGTCCAGTCGCAGGCGACAACCCGAAAGGCTACTGAACGGCTGAGGCGGGCGGGAAGGGCAGCCCTGAAGGGACGAAGGCAAAGAGCAGTCCGGGGAGAGAGGAAGGAGGCGAGGGCGAGAGAGAGAGAAAGAGAGAGAGAGAGAGAGAGCGGGGGGGGGGGGGAGGGGAGGGAGGGGGAGGTCTCGCTTTTCCCTGGGAAAATAAAAACACAAGGCACAAACCCCCGGCGAAGAGATGTCAGCGCCACCGCCACACCAACAGCCTCTCGCACACACAGGCGAGCAGCTATATAGGGAGAGCCGCGCGCTCGCTCTCGCGCGCACGCACGTACACAGGGAGGGAGGGAGGGAGGGAGGGGGGGGGGCAAAACGAAGGAGTGCGGGTGCGCGCACGCGCGGACGAGAGCGGCGGCTTTTTCCCTCACACGCCACGCGCTTTCCGAAAACAAACACGCCGTCCTTCCTCGGCCGCACTTCTCCTCCTCCTCCCCCCACCCCCCACCCCCGCGCTCAGCCCCGCTCCCCGGCCCTGCTTGGGATCACTGCCCTCCTTCTCTTTCGCCGCTGCTGCCCGCCATTCGCTCGGCCTGAAGAGCTCCAAACTTGCAGCGGCTCCCTCAGCGAGGAAGGAAACCGGCGCCTTTTCTCTCTCTCTCTCTCTCTCTCTCTCTCTCGCCACAAGCCACCCAACCGCTCACTTTAAGTTGGGAAGGAGGGGAGGGGGCGGAGGGAGGGAGGGGAGGGGGATTGAAAGAAAAGAAAGAGAAAGAAGAAGAAGAAGAAGAAAAAAAAATGCAAAGGAGAAAAGAAGGCAGTCCGGAAGACAATGAACGCAGGCGGTGTGGGAAGTGTCCAAGGTGCGTCCCTCAGGCCGGGTGCGGGTCCCACTCAGGCATGGCCAGCGCCCGCCATGAACAAGCTCCAACCGCGAGGGGGAGCGGGGAGAGCCGGTCCTTTCTCCTCCTCCTCCTCCTCCTCCTCGTCCTCCTCTCTTTGGCGCGCCCGGAGGGGGGGGGCGGGCGCGTCCTCCCTTGGTCTTCCCTTCGCCTCTCCTCCTCGTTTCCTTGTTGAGGCGGGCGGCGCTGCGGTGGCTGGTTTTTATCTCCCGCTCTCCACCCTCGCCTCCTCCCAGCCTCTCCCGCTTAGCCGCTAGGCTGGACTGGCAGCTCCTCTCCCGCCGCCCCCTTTAACAGCAGCCAGGCCATTCTCCAGGCGCCCTCTCATTGGTCGCTCCGGCCCATCAATCCGATCTCCCCCCCCCCCCGGGCTAATCGCCACTCGAGAGTCCCTGGCTCTGATCCGCCTCTCTCTCGCCCTGGGTAGCGGGCAGCGCTCTCCAAGTCCCGGCGGGCACCTCCTTCCTCCGAGCCAAGGCGAGAAAGCGGCAACCTTTGGATCAGAGGGAACAAGCTGGCGGGGAGGGGGAGGGGGAGATCGGAGCCCGCTGACCGCAGCCAGCGCCGGCCGCGGCTTGGGTTGCGCAGAAGGGAGCAAAGAAGCAGAACCTCCCCGGGGACTTCGGTCTCCCTGGAGGAGAGAGGAACCCCGTCACCCCGAACTTTCCAGGGGTGTGGAGGTTGGGGAAGCGGCTGTCTACGGAGAGGGCTCCGACGGAACGAAGGAAAACCCGCTAGTAGGAAATGGCTCGGCGGGAAGAGGCAGGCAGCGGTTGTCCCTTCGGAAGGTGCCCAAGTACGGCTTGGTCGAAACCGACGGGGGTTCCTAAACCTCCGGCCCTCCCTTCCTAGGAGATGGGCTGCGCGGAAGACACGGGTGCAAATAGAGACGTCTGTGCCTTGTGTCAAGGAAGGGCCGGTTGGGGGTGGGCAAGAGTGGGCAAGGCAGCCAGGCGCACGTCGGGGAAGGGCAACGCGGAGAGACAGGCAGGCCCCGCAACCTGGCGCTGAGAGATCCGTGTGCGCGCGCGCGTCTGTGTGCGCGCGCGTGTGAAAGGAGCGGGATGGGACGAGCGGGGTCAGAATCGGCTGCCGGTTCTTGAGGGTTGGAAATCGACCGAAACATCCTGTGCAAATTCCCCAATATTCGCTCCGACTAGGACCGTAACTGGGTTATGTTAATTTGCGTACATTGACCCCACAAAATGGCAATTCTGAAATAACAACAGTAACAAGAAGTAATGGCGCCATCTTCTTTCTTGCATTTAGCAAAACAAATAACCCCCTTGTGCGGCTCTAGAAAATCCGGGAAGCTGTTCTTCATTTGAAATTCCACTTATTTTATGAAACTACAATTCTACAATTGCAGAATTCTACAATTGCAGAATTCTACAATTCTTATGTTCATATTTTTATTTTTATTTTTATTATTATTATTATTATTATTATTATTATTATTATTATTATTATTAGATTTTATTTATCATTATTTGTTATTGTTATTATTATTTAGCATGAGTCTTTCTCAACAGGTTTTGGAAGGAAGATTAGTTAGGCGGTAAATACTTAAAATATATTGCATGGACGTGTAGACAAAATTTAACAGTACTTTTGGACAAATCCTTTTGTTTTATTTATGCTTTATTTCGCCCGCCCTCTCCCACCTACACACACACAAACACGCAGAAATTAATTATGAAATAAAAAAAGTGGTTTACCCCAACTACCCAGAAGTAAACCCGGACAGCGCGTTGGTTCTTCGCCCTGAGCCGAGGCTGGTTTTTTTGACAGCCGAAAAGGGCTTTGAAGACCAAGCGCTGCCCCTCAACTCCTTCCCCGCCTCGGGAGGGCAAAGCGGGCGCCTCGACCCTTTCTTTCACTGGCTTTTACCTCGTTCCCCGGGCCACACGAGCTGCCCAGCGCCTCCGCTTCTCTGACCGGCTGGCGGGAGGAGGTGGAGGAAGGAGGAGGGCGGAGAGGGCAACCCCGAGAGACGCGTCCTCTCGTTTATTGATCTTGGTCAGGCTGGATTGCGGAGGCTCGCCCTTCCGTCCTTTTTTGGGCGGCGGGCAAACAAATCCGGGCCAGAGGTGGCGGCGGCGGCGGCGGCGGCAGCGGGGAAGCCGGTCTCGGCCTCTTCCGAGCTCCCGGTGCTCGGCGAACTTGACCGCGGCGCAGTTGTCCGCGGCCTGAATTCGTCCGCTCGAGGATCCATTCCTCCCGGCGTTCGGGAAGGTAAGGAGGAAACGGCGTCTTGTTTCCTCTGTTTTGTCCAGGGAAGGGAGGGCGCCCACAATGGTTGTGAAGGTTACCCTCCCCTCCTAGCGGCCTCCTCCCTCTTGACTGTCCGGGACGGTGCGTGTCTGCATTGAATCGCTCCTTCCAGCAACAAACTCCATCGAGTCAAACTCTGCGCTTTACTTCCAAACTTCGCTTCTCCTCGCCGGCCTTCTTTCTGCTGCTCCCCCTCCCGCTTTATTTGTCTCCAAACCGTCTTCCCCCCCCCCCCCCCACAAACCATGTCACGGGGGTGACCAGGAAAGGGGTGGGGGTGGGAGAGAGAAGCTCCCAGAAACAAGCTTGCCGTCTCTTTCACGGGCCATTGGCCGAAGTGCAGCCTTCACAGCGCCGCCTTTACCAGGAGAGAAAGAAGCCAGCAGGCAGAGTTGCTTGGAAAAGTGAAGTCCGAGACACAGCCTGGGAGGCTTCTCAGGAGCAACTCTTGGGAAAACACGTCCCTGACTTGTAAGTTTAATTCTTTTCCCGTTTTTGCCTCCCCCCCCCCCCGCCCCACACACACAGAATGGGAAGGTTTGATATATTTTGTGGTCTTAGTATCTCCCATAACTCGCCACTTTGAGATGCCCGTTCCTTGAAATTGACGCCTGGCATCACGGGAAAGGGAACGCCGTGAGATCCTTTTGCCTCTCGGAGGGTCTCTGCAGAAGCTCCCCGCTTCCTTTGACGCGGGAACAGATTTTCTTGAGCCAAAGGATGGGCTCCTGCATGTAGACATATCACTGCACAGAAAAATATATATATATAACAAAGTGTTGAGAATCCAACTTCCGCTTTTCTGTAAACCTTTTCCATTCTTCCCAAACCTGCCGATGCTTCTTCGGCCTCCCGGTTTTGCCTGAATTTGCTCAAGTAATAGGGAAATGTAAACCTGCAGCCTGAATTAAAAATTAAAAGGTAGTGTGTAAAAATTAAAAGGAAGTGTATGGAATGTACTCTTAAATGTTTTCCAACAGGCACAACTAAGCCAAAGATGAAGTATCTTAAAACTGAATGCTGCTTGCCTGGGAATTAATTCCATGTTCCTTAGGGGCTCCTCCCCACCCCTATTGAATGTGCAGATTAACATGGCCTGTCTATTGTTATAAGGCTGGTTTGTTTCCCATTGAAACTCAATGGGAAAATAACTTTTTTTTTAACTCAATAACTTTTTTTTATAAAAAATTTCAATTCTTAAAATCTGAATCTGTCAGATAATGTGTTGAGAGCCCATGCTGGATTTGTTTATTCCTCGATTTGATTAGATTGGTTTCCTAATAAAAGTGTTTGGAGTTTGCATTATTTGTGCAGTGCAAGTTTGTTTTAAATTGTGGGAGCAGAATTTTGAGGAAAGGAAAAGAGAGGAGGAATAAGATTTCCTGATAACATTCCATTTTTAGATTATAAATTCAGCCTGTAAAGTCATTCCAAATTACTAAGAATTGGCAGAGGAGGATCTTCCCTCCTACACACACACATACACACACATCAATTTCTTCAGGTCTGCTTGCCTAGGATTATATCACAGGCACTTGCAAATTCAACGGGCTCCTCAACAGGAGGTTCCCAAACTCAAGACCAACCATTTGTAGGCCCTTCAACCTCTGACTTTTGAAGACCAGAAGAGAGAAGGATCTATAGAGGGCAGTGTCCTTCTGTAATCTATCCTTTGGAGTGGCCAGGATCATAACCACTGTGATCCTCTCCCCACCCTTTCTTTGGTCAGCATTCTGGGAGAATCTCTTATATACCATGGCATTTTCAGCCAAAGGTGTGTAACTTTTGAAAGGCTGTGCCAAAAACAATGCTTACAATAGCCAGCAGGTCAAAGAAGAGGCCATCTTCACCTCCCCACTTCAATCCAATTAATATTTATCCTTCACCTTTGCCTAGAGACTGTGGCCCTTTGGAGCACAAAGCTTTTGGGAAAGAGGAGGATCAGAGAGGGGTTCCAGATGCCCAGGTACTGAACTGCTTAAAACCCACCTAAGCTGCATGTGTCTGTTTGTCAAATGTCAACAGAGGAAGAGGCAAACGTGGATCAAATCCATCACTGAGTGGAAGTACAATCCATGCAAGAACTGAATCTTGTTTGTTTACAAAAATCAGATCTTTTTTTATAGAAGCATGTATAATGAGAGAGGATAATGAGGGAGGCACAGAGGTTTTCCTTGGCATGTCTTGCCCTGCTTTTTGTGGCCTCCCTCCAGCTGTGGGGCTGGCCAGCTGGCCTTGTTCTGGGAATGCAGAACAAGTGGCAGCTTGGGGATGCTTTCCCTTCCCTTGCTACAGCTGGGTCAGATCCTTTCTGCTGCCATTAATAAGGAAAGGAAGCATGCGGGAACCATATTGCTTACATTTAGGGAAGAAGTCAAAATGTCACTGCTTGATTTATCTCAAAAAAGCTTCTTCAAATCGGTTGTTGAAAAATAAGGGACTGGGTGGGAAATGCACCTCTATTATCACCAGAGACAACCATTTAATTTTGACAACATTTGCCCTTCTAAAAGTAAAATGCACATTGACATACACACCAAACAAGAGACTATATTAGAAACAGAGATACAGAGGGGTACAGAGAGGAAGCTATTATAAATGTTGATGTCATTCCTGTATCTTTTTGAATGTGACAGTTTAGTTTCAGATGGCTAAATTGATCTCTAGTTGCCTAAAGTTGGTTTGGATTGAGGTGATAAATGATATAAATATATAACTATAGAGAACCAGATTGTATTTATTCTGTAATCCCGTACATTTAATAACTCAGTCATAATTTCCCTATTTTAAAAAGTTATGTTCCTTTTAATTGGGGAAAATATATTGGTTGCTAATCTGAGAGGATGCAGCAAGAATTTAACTTTTTGGCTGCAATCTCACTGAACTATGGCTATGTCTCACTGAATTCTATATAGTTATTTTTGAGCAGTCATACACACCTATTTTAAGATATTGTAGAAAGCTTCAAGGGATTTTTTGAATCAGCTGGTTCAGAATTAAGTCCAATTAAATTAGCTTGACTGTAAAGCAATATTACCTAAAATGGCAGCCACCATGTTTACCACCATATTTGGGGGAAAAAATTGAAGGCCATATCTTCATTTTTGGAAATACAGAAATCCCAACCTCACTTAATGTATTCAAAGCTGAAGTGAGTTTCTGTATGTAATTGCCCCCCCCCCCCATCTTTTCTGCAGCCCAACAAGCATCCTCAATTTTCTGATGGGTATCAGGAAAGCAGATTAGAGCTAAGAGCAGGGAGAGAATAACAGAATTGTTATTTTTCACTCCATATGTTAAAAATAGTTGTGGGTGATATCTCTAAATATATACCATATCCTCACACTTGATAGGCCATGTATTCCTCTCCCCAAGGGGTTGAGAAAAAAGAGTAGAACATGTACAACACAATTAGATGGAGTTTATTTGGAAGTATTTTTTTTTTAGTTATATATGTACTGGATTTAACTTGCAAACAAGTAACTAAAGCTTCTCAATTGATTCTTAAAAACCTACTCAAGTGAAAACCTTTTTGAATTTCCTCCCACGTAAATAAATATGTCATATCCCTCCCGGAATCTATTTAGAAAATTCCGTAATAGGCAAACCTGTCGAAGTAAGGATTTTTGCTCACAGTCCATCCGCATTAGTTCTTTGGGGTGCGACCCAATTGATTCCATATACTGCCATGGAACAGCAAACCCCCATTTTAACACGAGGCGCTGCTTACTTTGAACAGGTGTGCATAGGATTGTAATGCTAAGTGCGGTTTCTTGGGGTCGCTGCCTGCATTCCAGCTTGGCTTTGCTCTGATAAATCCCTGCAGCTCTCTGCCACTGGCATCTAACCTGCAAGATCATGCCAGATAACAACCACCACCACAACTGTACAAATTAGACTCCAGGTAAGTATGCCTGTGTGTGTTTGGAATGGAGGTGGAGACAAGTTCCTTTGTGTGAAAGGAGGAAGCAGTGGTTTTTAGCTGGGGAAATAAATCTATTTGCTTGGCATACTGATTATTACTTGGATACACCAGCCATTGATTTGAAACAGATTTCTGATCTTGCTGAGGGACCCACCTGAACATCCCACATTTGTTCTACCCTGAAGAGGTTTTTTTTTTTAAAGCCCTCTAGTAATGTATTTAACCCGTTAACTCAGTGACAGAAGATCAAGTAAAACTTAACCGTTTTAGAACATAAAATCAAAGGGCTGGAAGGACCCTCAGAAATCTTTAGTTCAATCCTGCTCAAGGCAGGAAATCTTATCCTTCCCTGGTCAAATGGTTCTCCAGTCTATTTTTGAAAACCTCCAGTGATGGAGCATTCACAACTCTGGGAGGCAAGCTATTCCATTGATAAATGGTTCTCCCTCCTTTTTTCCTCCAAATACACTGCGGAAATTTGCTGAATGAACCTTGCAGGACTCCAAATAGTCTAGATAAGCCTTACATTTTCAGTAGAACATGTTTTGAATGGGAGCTGGGGGGGAAAGGGGACAGAATCACGAACCAAACAATCCTTGAAGCTCAAAATCCACAAAAGGGATTTATAACATCTTCTATAGCAATGGAAAGCTTGTCTTCATTAGTAGTAGATAGATCGCCATAGCAACGGCTGGGCGTCACAGTAAAACCACTAGTGTAGAAATGGGCTGGGACAGCTACTTAATTTACTGGTTTCATTGGGACAAAATGTGTGTGCCTTTTGAGAGGTGCAGGATTCTAGTTCCTGTGGAAAAAGGGATGGGAGTGAGGACATTACATTTACCAACAGGTACTTGTGGAAGAAAGGAGAGAAAATCAGTCTTTCCCAAACTCCTTTATTTGAGAGGAATGGTACGAATTTCTTGAAAATTATCCCGGAGTCAGGATCTAAAAATATCGTAGCTGAATAAGTTGTTCTTTCCACACAATAAGTTCTCTCCCTACTTGTACCTCTTCTGCTCTCCTAGCGGTTTCCCATGCTAAATTTGCACAACGCATTGAATCCAGTTATTGAATTATTTTTTGTGCTCTGCATACATAACATATTGAACATAAAGCGACCAGCTGGGGTGTGTTCACAGAACATGTCAAGCTATGGAAAGGAGGGAAGGAAAGAAGGAGGGAAGGGCTTTAATCAAAATGAAAGCTAACCCAACTTCAACTGACTTCATCCAGCGTGTTGACTAACACAGCTCGAGAGAGTGTGTACGCACGCGCGCCTGAAGAATGTGGTGCCTGTTCTGCTGGCAGGGCTTTTTAAAGGATCTTGAGAAAAGCTGTTAATTGCTCTCTCGTTTTAATTATTCCCCAGAAGGCATTTTTCCTCTATTCTAGAATATCGTCCCCACCCCCCACCCTCGAATATCAATAACATGTGTGCACTAAAGACAACTACTTGCAAATGGGTTTCGAGATCATTATCATATATTTGCATAATGCCACCGTCAAACAAATGCCTTAAACAGCAAGCAAACAAAAACACGAACTCGAGAGAGCTGATTTACGAAACGTGCCGGTGGACTGAAATAGAAAGGAGGGAAAGGGAGATAAACAAAACAAATAAACAAGCTGGAAGGGAGAAAGCAAAGCGACTCATTACAGTAATTGGTATGGGGAATATACTATATTTGGAGAAATCAATGGAAAAAACAGGTGTTTCCGAATTAAATACCCCCTTATATCCCGAAATCACCGAGTGAATTTCTACCTATTTCCTCTGGTAGGATTCGAACGGGCCACAGTAGTAAAACGCGAATGTTTCGCCCTTGGACAATTTCGAAGAGCGAACCCTGGACAGACAGGCCCGATTTTGCAGACTAATTGCTTAATAATAACGGCGCGGCCGTTCGCTGCTTTACTGCATTCAGAAGCGAGCCGACTTCTCACTCCAGGATTGCGGAATAAGGTCTACCTAAGCCTCCTGCTATCTTGCTCAGACGAGACGCTCTCCTTGGTCCCATAACGGCGGTGATGAAGATAATAAGAGGGATGATTATGATGATTGTGACGGTGATGATCATGGTTGGGAGGGGCCCAGTCTTCCGCCTGCCCTCATTTGCTGCTTCGCCCGAGATAACAAAAACGACAGTCTGGGTCACAGGATGGGCTTTTTTAGCCCGTTGGGTTGCCTGGCCCAGGGGTTGGGTGTACAAGAGGCGAATCTCACATCCTCAAGGCGTGCAGAACGCGGGTTGACAGGGTCATTAGGCCTCTTCAAAAACAGCTTGTGTGCCCCTGTCTGTCATTCCACAGCACTTTTCCATTCAATCGGTCCCACCGAGAAGTTTTGGCTATCGTCCACATTGTCCCAAACTGGACGACCACTCCCACAGGCAAGGTTACGATCCTCACCCTTCCTTCCAGCCTTGAAACAACGACTGTTTGGAGACCCCCACCTCCCATCCGCCCCTCCCTCAACGAAGCAATGGATCGGGGAGAGCAATTTGGATTAAGGCACTGGAAATCGAGGGCAGTTCCAGATCAGGTTGATGTGTTGGGCAAGAGGGCGGAGAAAGAGGTGGGTTCGAGGCGCCTCAGGTAACTTAGGTGCGCCGCTGCGATTGACCTGGGCCCCTTGCGTGACAAGGTTTGATTTTGAGCATTCAGGTTAAGATCCTTCCCTCCTTAAGCACCCATCCTAACTGGAAGATGGAACAGCACAACGGTGAAAGGATCACTGAAAAGTGTTATCTATTCTCGACACTTGGAATCCTAAACACGCTTGCTAGGCGAAGAGAATCCCTGCTTGGATCTGGTTGCTTTTACCTGGAAAGAAAGGCGGGTGATATTGCTCGGGAAGATATTTAATGAGAAGGACACGCGTTACTCGCTGGGTGGCCAGTTCCTACCAGATGCTTGTAATGACTGACCCGGGCGGCCCTTCCTTATCTCGCGACCTGAGGGCAAGTGAGAAAGTGGGGGCGGTTCCTGGTAGGAGGGGTCTCCTCCCTCCCTTCCTCCCTCTCTCTGTAGGCTAAAAGCTCAAGGAAAGTCTATCATTTTTAACTGCAAGGAGAATTGAACTTGGCGTGGGACGCTTTCCGCATCGCTTCAGCCTGAGGCAAATTAGATACGGGTCCTTCGCCAAAATAAAAAATAAAAACAAAAAAGCCAGCCTAAGCGCGGCACGTCGAACCCAGCCGGTTTCTTCGCGCGCTATTTAAAAGTAGCCTACTAACTCTTCCTAAAGGAAATGCAACTGCCCCGTTTGTGAGGCTCCCTCCCGCGGCACCTCGCGTTCTCCCCGCCGACTGTCAAAAGGCCGCTTCCCTTCCTCTTCCGTTTCCGAATCGCAATACCGCATCCCTCGTCCATCCCAGGTTTTTGTTTTTTAAGAGCAAGTCCTCTCCGTCCCCAAATGTAGAGACTTGTTTGGCCACCACTACAGTCCCCCCCACCCCGCCCCCGAGAGACAAATCCCACTAATGTCATGAGAACGTACGAATTTACAAAAAAAAATAAAAATAAAAAAACCGAATCTATCTGCACCGACGTCAGAAAAAACGAAGTGGAGGAAGAGGATGGGGAGGAGCTGCTCGAGGTTTGAGGGGGCCCGCCATTCCCTCCTCGCCTCCTTTCTGACCAGAATGAGTTCCTGCGGTTTTTGTTTTTTTTCCCCCTCACCTCCTGCTTCTGAAAACAATGTTGAGCTGGCCAGATATACTTCTTGAAAAGGGAGGGCCTGACAAACTTTGTGCGGAGAAAAGACCACTCTGAGGTCTCCGGTATTTTTTTTTTTTTCCTCCAAAGGGTTAAGGAAACGGTTTGGATAAAACAAGAAAGTTTGGAAGGGGAGGAGGAGACCCGAAAGGCAGGAGGTAAACTTGGACGTTCGTTAGTAATGATTTCACATTTGCGGGATTAATTCAGGGAGGGGAGGAAGAGGAAGAGGAAGAGGAGGAGGAGGAGGAGATGATGTGGAGAAGAACTAAATAACGGGGATCTGTTTCTTTTCTCAGACTCGACCCTTGAAGACGGAAGGCTGGGAAACGAATTCCTTCTGCCCCAGCGGTTAAAGCAAAGGCACGCTTTGCTTTCTCTAGGGAAAGGGACGCTGGCAATCTTCCACAGCGGCTCGCCAACCCTCTGGTCGCCGCCTCTCTCTCTCTCTCTCTCTCTTGCAAAGCAGCGGCTTTTCTGGAGCCGCGAGGCGGCCTTGGGGGTAGTAGGTCAGTGCCTGGGTCCTTGAGGAGGAGGGTCGAAGAAGAAACGGGTATCCACGGGACCTTCAAAGTGCCCGCGTGGAAAACTGCATCTCTGCTCGTGGGGGGGGGGGAAGCCCACTCTCTCAGGGATCGGCGCAACGACCTCTCCGCGGAACCGAGGCCGGACGGTCTCAGCCGGATTGACTCGTTAGGGGAAAGTTCGTTGCAATTGGGGTCTTCCTGGAGGTCCCTTCAAGGATAAATAAGACCTTCTCGCCGGAGGGTCAACGGCGCAGCACTTAATGTGGATTCTTACTACCGCCGTCGTTCTCCCACGCGCCTTCCGTCAAAGAAACAACCTGTTGTAATAAACACGAGACGCCCTTGCCAGATCCAAGAGCTGAGTTGCAGGCTCCGGGCAAGGCGGAAGGGCCGTTCATTGCGCGCCTGGCTCAGCTGCCAACCCGGCGCCCTACAGGTGGCAGGGAAGCCCAACAGCTCCTCCCCACGAAACTCGGGACGAGAGTCAGTCGGCCTCCTCGGCCGCCGCTCGCTTGGCGCTTTCTCGGCGACGAGGCGCGAACTTTCCCCCCCCCTTCTCCCTCTCCCTTTCTCTTTTCCGCCGAGGGCAACCATTTCGGGGGGGGGGGGGGAGGGCGGGAGGGAGCGGGAGAAGGAGCGGTGGAGCAAGTGCGGGAAAGGGGGGAAAAAGCGGGGGGGAGAGAGGGGAGGGGGAGGACGCAGGCAGGAGCGCGAGGGCGGTCCCCCGCTGAGCACCCGGCCTGAATGGGAGCCAATCGCGCTGCCCTGGCCTCTGCCAATCATCGGTCTCCCTCCAATCCCACCCGCGCACATTTCCAAACTCTGGTTCCCAACCGCGCCGCTCAAATGTGCCGAGCGCTCTGCCAATCGCTGGAGGCCAGAGCGGGGAGCGGATGGAATGAGCAGCCGAGTTGGGAAGCGGAGGAGACAAAAGAAGTTAAAGAGCCGCTTAATCGCTCCATGTTTGGCAAGGCGGCGGCGCTGGTGACGGTGGCGGCGGCGGCGGGCAGGGGGAGGAAGGCTTCAGCCCCCGCCGGGCTGGCCCAGGCCCGGGCTACCCCCGTGCGGCTCGATGGGCGACTGGGCGGCGGCGGCGGCATGGAGCCCGCGCTGAGTTGTAAGAGGAGTCCCAGCCTGCGCTTGGCCGACTCCTTTGGCGGCGGCTTCCATCCCTTGCACCCGGGGGACTTGAGCTCTTCGGACCCGGCGGCTACCGCCCCCTTCGGGCCCGAGCACGTGGCGGCGGGGGCTCTCAAGCTCAGCCCAGCCAGCCCCGAAGCGACTTTCGCCGCGGCCGCCTCTTTGCAATTGGCCGGGAGCGGAGTGGGCGCCAACGGCGCGGCTCCCGCCTCGGCTGGTCAGCCTTACCCGGCGGCGGACAGGGAGCTGGCGCTGCGGCGGGAGCCGAGCTTGAGGGGGGATCCGCCGCAGCTCCAGCAGCCCCCGGCGGCCGCCAGCTCGCCCATGTTCATCTCCTCGGCCGGCACCTACGGCGCTGGGGGCGACCTCCACGCCGCCGTCTTTCCGGGCCTGCACGAGCCCCCCGCCGGTACCTCCGGCGGGCATCACCCGCTCAACGGCCAGATGCGCTTGGGGCTGGCCGTGGCTGCCGCCGCCGCCGCCGCCGCCGCGGAGTTTTACGGCCGCATCGAGCCCTTCCGCCCTTCGCCCGCCGGCTCCGAAGCGTCCTACGGCCCTGCGCCGCACGGCTATCCGGTCAACTTAGCGGCGGACGCCGCCGCTTTGCAGCAGCAGCAGCAGCAGCAGCATCACCACTCGCACCCGCCTGCACATGCGCATCAGGCGCCGCCGCCGCTGCCGCCGCCGCCGCCGCCGCCCCAGGCGGGCGCCGCCGCCGCCGCCGCCGCCGCCTTCCTGCGTTACATGCGGCAGCCCATCAAGCAAGAACTGATCTGCAAGTGGCTGGAGGCCGAGGCGGGCGGCGGCGGCGCGACTCCTCCACCCTGCTCCAAGACCTACAGCACCATGCACGAGCTGGTCAACCACGTCACGGTGGAGCACGTCGGGGGGCCCGAGCAGAGCAGCCACGTGTGTTTCTGGGAGGAGTGTCCCCGCCAAGGGAAGCCCTTCAAGGCCAAGTACAAGCTCATCAACCACATCCGCGTGCACACGGGCGAGAAGCCCTTCCCCTGCCCCTTCCCGGGATGCGGCAAGGTCTTCGCCCGCTCCGAGAACCTCAAGATCCACAAAAGGACGCACACAGGTGGGTGGCCTCTTCCCTCGTGGGCTGCGTCCCGCCTCGCCAAGCTCGGCTCCCCTTTTCTCCGCCTTTCCTCTGGCCCGGCGTCGGTTCAGGCATGTGACTCTTATCACGAACAAGCGATTTCTTGGGCGCGATGGCTCCACGCCGCCGCGAGCGAAAGCCTCCCGGATGCCTCGACGTTATGAGGTCGCATCTCCGCCTGTGTTGGCGATGCGGTAAAGCAGCTTCGGAGCTCCAGCTGTGAGGCTTGGGCAGCTGGCGAGCTTTCCAGCTCCACAGCACTCTTCAACAGGCAGGCGAAGAGCGCTGGGGAGGTCTGGGAAAGACACTAATGCCTGGGGAAGTGGGGAAAACCCCAGGATTTCCCACGAACCGGCGCACTCTTGAACTTTCTCTTCTGAAATCTAATGTTGGGTCCACCCCCACCCCCCACCCGTGTTCTTTGGTGCAGGGAGGGAAAAATGTGCCTCGTCTTTCGTGTGAAATCCAGAGAAGCGACTTTGGTGGAGCTGTAAGCCTTTGGTTTGGGTTAGGGTTAGGATTAACCTAACCTTTTTTTTATAGTATAATTATATTGACTGTTTCCTAGTATTATTTGATTGCTTATTATACCCTATGACTATCATTATGTGTTGTACCTTATGATTCTTGACTCTCGACGAATGTTTCTTTTCTTTTATGTATACTGAGAGCATTTGCACCAAGACAAATTCCTTGTGTGTCCAATCACACTTGGCCAATAAAAGAATTTTATTCTATTCCATTTTGCTTATTTAAGTTCAAAATGTAGGCACAATTCTTATAGTCAGTTGCCTTCGTGGTTCTGGTTTGTTTTGGAGCCGTTTGATAGAAAGAGATGCCCGTATCTATGCTGACCGAGGGGAAAGGTTTACAATGATCTCCCAAAAATGGAGAAGTGCCCCATGGAAGGTGAGACGAGTGGGGGGCCTTTGGCTACTTAAGGACAGGACCAGGCTTTGGAGAAGCTTTTTAGTTGGAATTGGCTTTTACGGCGCTGTTAACTTTTACGGCTTGGTTTTGATCTACGACAGCCTTTTTGATTCTCCTTAAAAGGCAGCTTGGGATTTATAGTGCCCTGTAGACAGATATTATCCACCGGAGACGTTTTATGGGGAAGGTGAGCAGCACCGGAGGGGAATTCACCTAATTGTTTTTGTGATTTATCGAGTGTTGCTTGCAAAGAGAGAGCAAGGGCGGACAAGGTGCAATGCGCTCTTCAGCCCCCAAAGCAAATGGGCCTCAGGCGACCAGAGTGGCCCGATTTAAAAAAAATAAAAAAAAATTTTGAGGTGGCGAATCTGCCCCCACCAAGTCCATCTGGCTGCACACAGCTGCCTCCTGTTCTTGTTGCAGACTTCTCGGAGCCCTTTAGGCGCTGGGTGGGGTGGGATGGGATGGGGGGGGGAGAAGCTGCGTGGGTCCCGCAGATCGGAGAATAAATGAATTCTGCTCTCCCTTCCTTCCCTCTTTGAGTGCAGACATTCTTTTGTTTCTCTCTTTTTTTTCCTTGCCGGTGCTGGGGGGAGAGACTAGGTAAGTATGTGTATGTGTGTGGGGGTGGGTGTCTATCTGGTGTCCCCCTCCCACCCGCAGTTTTTGGGGGCTCTTCCCCTTTCAAGGCTGCTTTTCCAGGTCTCGCTGCCCCGGGTAGCTGTCCCTTCCTTAGAAGGAGGTTCGGGAAGCCATCCTTTGGGCGCCAGGCATGCAGGGCAGGGGTCCCTAAAACTTGGCAACTTTAAGACTTGTGGACTTCAACTCCCAGAATTCTCCGGCTGGAGAATTCTGGGAGTTGAAATCCACAAGACTTAAAGTTGCCAAGTTTTTAAGGACCCCCTGATGGAGGGGAACCAGAAAGGTGGGCTCATCCTCTGCCTGCTTGGTCAGGTCCTGCAACAGCCTGCAAAGGAGCTTGACCGGCTCTGCGGGCCCTTCTTTCTCTTCCTAGCAGCCTTCCCGGAAGGCAAGAGCCAGCTAGGATCTCTCTTCTTCCCCACTCCAAGAAGGGAGTTGATACCTTTTTGGTTGCAGGGCTCAAGGCAGTTCGTAGGCCTCCTCCAAGGGCTCAGGCAAGAGGCAACCCTGCGGGTTAGGTGAAAAGATGAAAAGAAGCCATAGCTGGGCCAGGTGAGTGGCCTTTTTCTCCTCCTTTCCTGGCTGCTGCTCCTGAGGAGGAAGAGATGCTTCCCGAATAAAGGCAAATGTATGTGTCCCAGGATAATGGGGATCAAATGTGGGTGGGTCACCTGGATCAAGTGGTTTTGCCTTCTGAGCTTGCGGACTCTGGAACTCCTCTCTAAACAGTTGTGTGTGTATTTATATGATGCCTGTTATATGTGGCTGTTTAGATGCTGATGGGATGTGTGGCTGGCTGGCGTTTAAAGTGGTTGGTTTGCTTGTGCTGGGCAGCCCTCGCCTTCTAAGTACTTGTTTAGCTGATGGTAAATCGGCATTCCTGTTGAGGCCTGTTTCCCAGGCTTCAACCACCTCCCCGGCTGTTTTTGTGCCTGCTCATCCAACAATCGTAGTAGCTGCGAAGTTGAACGTGTTGCATTCAAGCTTTGCAAGCTACCAAGATCGCTTCGTTTGACTGAAAGCGGGATTTCTCAAGGCGCAGGAAAAGCAAGGCTCTCCCGTTGCAACGCCGTCCCCTGCATCCTTCCCGGGCTTGAACGCCGGTTCCTTTCCCGAGGAGAAAGGCGCGATCCCACGCTGCCGTGGCGCGTCCCTCGCCGAGGAACTTTCCTCGGAAAGGAAAGCAAAACCCAGGCCGGCGGAGGCGTCTCGCGTTGGGATATTTGATCCTTGTGACTAAGACAACGCATCCCCCCCCCTCCCCACACCTTCCCAAGCAGGATGGGTGGAAAGCCCGACCCAAACGCGCCAGGGAAAACTCTCGCGAATGCGGGTAGGGGGAGCGAAGTCTCGACGTGGGAATGTCTCAGCGCCTGTGGGAGGCCCCTCGCGTCGGATTTAATGAGGGAAGGGTTCAGGACTGGCTGGGCTCGAACTCGCGTTCTTCCCGGGCGCTGCCGAAATCCCTCCGGGGGAGGGGCTGACCCGGCCCTGGAAGCCTCGACAGACCACGCCGTAATATTAGGAGAGGAGCGTTGTTGGAGAAAGTGAGAAAGCACCAGTTTAGTTTAGTTTAGTTTTGTTTTGGTTTGGTTTGGTTTGTTTTGGTTTGTTTTGGTTTGTTTTGGTTTGTTTTGTTTGTTTATTTATTTATTTATTTAATTAATTAATTTATTTAATTTATTTATTTATTTATTTATTTATTTATTTTGTCAAGCGGTTATAAGATAACAGATATAAGTATAAACATAGTTATGAATACATGAAATGGAAAAGTATAAGAAAAATAAAAAGAAACAATAGGACAAGGAGGGGAGCAGGCACGATTGGTGCGCTTCTGCACGTCCCCTTGCTCTTTTCTCCTTGGAACTGGGAGGCTGTGCTTGCAATTCGGCCCCTTGCCGGAAAATATTTGCATTGGAAAAAGGTTTCCCCGAGGAATGTAGCGCCTGAAAGCGCAGATGGTTGTTGTTTGCAGTAGTAAATAGGCGAAAATCCCCGCAGTTTCTCCCTGGCATCCTCACCCAAGCAGAGTGTCTCGTTGAAGGGTGGCACTTCCTTCTTGTGGCAAAATCCACCTGGTGAAAGATGCCACTTTGGCCTATTGCTGGCTTCAAGAATTATATTTTCAGTTCAACCCATAAAAAAAAACCCAATAATAAGTGTCACCAGCAAAAATGTTTAACCTTCCAGAGCAGGTCAGTGAGGCTTTTGTGGCATCCATCTATTTAATTCAACTGCATCAAGGAACAGATCTGCAGATTATTTTGCTTTCTGTCTTTTAGAGGAGAATCTTATCACTTCTAAACAGGAGAAACTTACAATTATGTCTGAATAGACAGCCTGAAGTTGCACTTATTATTAAGCTGCAATTTAAGCCCACTGAAAGGGAGTCACTGTAGATTTCTGACATCACCCACTCCCCTGGAGGTGAGATCCTTCTTAGGCAGTAGATCCCTTCTTTTTATGAGGATATACTTTCTTTGCTCTTTTAGTGGATTGTTTCCCCAATCATTGGCAAGCAGTAAAGCAAAGCATGACAGAGGGGGAAAATGAATGCCTTCCTTTCTGAGAATGCAGTTGGCCTGAGAACTTAGTGGCTTAAAAAAAAAAATACTCAGTGTTATGTTTGAACAGCTGCTCTTGAAGAAATTATGGCCAAATATTTTTTTTCCTGAAGATAGGTCAATTTCACTGGGAAGCTTGTACAAGCCCCTCCCTCTTTTAACCCCCAATTTATAATTTTTAATAAGAATTCAAAGCGGAGATGCGATGCAATTTTTCTCTTATGCTGGAAGCCTTTATCTGAAAATCGTGTTGTATTGGATCATTGTTTAGCAAATGTTCCTGGATGGTATGGATTGTGCTTTGAAGCAAATCTAAACCTTGATATGCTGGCCTTCTTATTGAGAGATGGCGATGATGATGATGATGATGATCCTGAAAAAGTGTGTACATGGCAGCAGGGTAGGGGAGGGGGGGTGAGAAAGGATGGAGGGGGAGAAATAGCAATGTAATGTTCCATTTTTTCCCCCTCTCTGTTTTACAAGCTGCTTTAAACCTCCTTTGCTAGAGCTTAAGAGCTTGACGCCATTATCCTAGTGTTTGATTTGACATGTAAATGCAAGCAGGTTGGCTTTCATCCTTTCTTTTCACAAGGAGACCAATGATAGATGTTTTTGTCTTTCAGGGGAGAAGCCTTTTAAATGTGAGTTTGATGGCTGCGACCGGAAGTTTGCCAATAGCAGTGACAGAAAGAAACACTCCCATGTCCACACCAGCGACAAGCCATACTTCTGCAAAGTCAGAGGCTGTGATAAGTCCTACACCCACCCCAGCTCTTTGCGAAAACACATGAAGATCCACTGCAAATCCCCACCACTTTCTCCTACCCCAGGATCTCATGGGTACCAGCCTGTGGGGACAGCTCTGGGTGCCCCTCTTTCCCCACATCAGGACTCAGGAAGGGGTCAGCCTACCAGCCTTTCTCCTCAGGTCACCAACCTCAATGAATGGTACGTTTGCCAGGCCAGTGGGGCAGCCAACCACCTCCATACCCCATCCAGTAATGCCACCTCTTCTGAGGAGGAGGAGGAGGAGGAGGAAGAGACCTATGGGAACTCTGGGTCAAGGACTATTCATTAGAACTCTAGAATGGCATATGCACATGCCATTTTTGTTCACTTGGTCTATTTATTAAGTAAATGAAACCCTATGGTGTTTGTATATGTAATTAATTTAAGTCATTGGACTTATATCTTTTTTATTTTATTAAAAAAGAAGACTCTTTTTTTTTTTTTTTACCAATTTAGATTTCAAGAATAACCCGACAGGCATTACTTTTCTGCCCCCACCCTTCCCAGTCTAAGGATAATTAGGAGAGGTTCAAGGGATAGCTTGATTTGCAATGTATGCATAGCCAGTTTGACAGTCCCATGAAAATGTTTTCCAAAACAAAGCCAGAAATGTGGTTCATGAATGCAGCATAAGTGAATGGATGCTCTTGAAGCCAGGAGTAAGCTTTATAAGCTTTGAAAGATTTATTCTGCTCTACGTTTGTCATTTGTTAAACTGCCAATAGATTGTTTTGCATTCATAATCTCTATATTTAGTTCATGGCCTTTGGAATTCCCCCCCCCAAAGATCTCAAAATGGAGCGAATGAATATAATATTTGAACTGATACTTGCATCAGACTAACACTAATGTTGAAACTCTGGCTATTCCTAGTTATAATTGCTCCTTGAAGATTAATGCTAAGAATGCTTGCATAGAAGATTGATCTTTAAAAAGTGCTTACTTCCAGGTCAGTTGAGGAAAGGAGTGAGTGTTACAATCCCAATTAAATAAGATTTCACAAAAAGCTGAATTTTCTCTTTTGGTTCCTTTATGCTAAATATTTATCTTCAGAATAAACAATCTGCATTGATCGATTGGCTGGCCTCAGGACATCAGTATGTTTCCATATCTTTAGGTCTTTAGTTTTGCATATGTTCATTTTTAAAAAATAATTCTAATTTTTAAAACTTTACTGAGCTCTAATTTTGGGACAGAGAGATAAATAAAATACTGCTGGTGTCAGTGTAAATGCTGCAATTATTTATTATTATTTTAGGCATTCAAGGTACCTGAAAGCAATTTTCTCACTGATTTCGGTGTTATTTATAGGCAGCTAGTTTTTAGCAGGACTCGTTTACAAGTTGTCCTTTTTAAAAATAATCCACCCCTTGCCTATTTCTTAGTTGAGACCATGAATCTAAGTATACTTACTTGTGAACCAGTCACACGGAATCGAAGTATATTAGATTTATGAGAAAATAATGTTTGGAAATGGAACCCAAAGTAAGGCATTGGATCAAACTTCTTCCCCTTGTCCACTCTTCTTTTTGAAAGAGGTATAATGCTGGAGAAACAATCTTTCTTTCTGAAAGAATATTTTTTACATGACCCAGCTTTTCATCCTTGTTTATACAAAGGTTTTATAAGCAATTTCATATTTTTCACCACCTGTAATTATATGCAATGATTCAGTGACCAAAGTAAATTGTCATAAATGGATAAATGGAATGGGGTGGGAGAAAAAATAAATTACCTTTGGCCTCACTGCCAAGCTATTCAAGGGAAAGGTCATGGAACACTGACAAATTCTGATGTGGTTAGTGAAACATTTCAAATGCAAAATGTTGGTTCATCATAAACACCCTATAGATATTCTAAAAAGCACTAATGTATCCTCAGAGACCACTGAATAAGGAACTGGTTGCTTACCGATTCCCAGGGCTTGTAGAAACGAATGAGAAATTTTTTTTTTTAATGTGCCCGTATTGTAATATGTAGTCTTGTCATTGTTATAAATTGTATGTGGAAGTGATTTATTTTGTACAGCTAAATTAATTTATTTTTTTTTTAAATTTTTTAGATATCATTACATTTCCCTCCCCCTTTTCTTTTTATAGCATACAGAACACACCAAAGAAGACTATTATACTTTTGGTGAAAGCTGTCTATAATTCTGTGGTTTGTTTCAGAGGAAACCTCACCCTATTTTTCAAACTTACTTGAATGAATAATGTAATGTGAAAACAGACCCTTTCTGCATGTCTGCTGTGCAGTGTGTTGGTGTTTGGTAGTTTATAGATATATTTGTTTTTTTAGTCCAGTGCATGGTACTGTCCATCTGAAAGCTTTTAAATGCCCTCATCATATTGTTATACAAAGAAAATGACATTTTAATGTCTATATCCATAAGTATATAAAGGGAACTTGAATACAAACCACTTTTAAACTACATTTGCTTGTTTTCCATTTCTTTATTCGCAATCCGTTCAGATACTAAGAAAAATACAATGAAAAAGGCATGGACTTTCACAAG
This sequence comes from Laticauda colubrina, assembly GCA_015471245.1. NCBI lineage: Eukaryota > Metazoa > Chordata > Lepidosauria > Squamata > Elapidae > Laticauda > Laticauda colubrina. The sequence continues at coordinate 29,299,508 of BLBF01000073.1, forward strand.
GTAATTTCAATTTTGGCAGTCTTTATTTTGGGGGGAAAATGTCTTGCTGATTTTAAATGCAATATTTTTTAATTTATACATTTTTTTTTCTTGTCCTCCTTTTTGGAAAGAAAAATTGCACTATTACCAGCCCTCGTGTTTTGCTTAATGTGAAACTTGACATCTTTAGAGGTACACAATTACTAGGAAGAAGGTACTTTGTTCCAATGGACATACTTCCAAATAATTGAGGTTATCTTTGGGGATGTAGTATTCTTTTTTTTGCCATGGCTTTATCACATTTTTAAAAAATAACACTTAGTACCTCCTTCATATTTGTTAACCTGATCATACATAAGTAAAAAAAAGTTTAAGTGAAATAAAAATATTCTTATATCTCACATCTGTGCTTTATTGTTGAAAGAAATATGAAGAGGGCAGATGACAATATGAGCTGCTCTTCAATATGTTTCTCACCTTGGATAAAAAAGTAAGGACAAATATTCCTAATATTATTTTAAAGGTCTGCGGTGTTCTATTGTAAAGCAATTTGGTGCAATTTATTTAACCAGCTAACCTTTCAGAGCTAACCTTTCAAACTGTGTTCTAAGCAAAGAATGGGTGAAAAATCTGATATGAGCAACATATGCCCCTTGCTATTTAAAATATTACAATATGTTTCTATCTAACTATAGTGGCATGCCTAAACAATGGGAGACAACTCTGAGATTCTTGGAGAAGTTTGGGGACTGGTTTAAGGTTTTATTTTGAGGAAAGAGGAGGAGGGATTGGCTAGACCTTACCTATCTCCCTTTCCCGACAATATGCTTTATACAAAAAATGCTTCTCCCAACTTATTTCCTAACTCAGTCTGGTTCTGAAATTCTCAGCCCCCCCCCCCCACTTTTTTTTTTTTTTCAGCCGAGGCATTGAAATGGCGGAAATTAAAGGAGGTTTGCAAAGGAGATTTCATGGAATTATTTTTAGAAAGCGGGGAGCAAAGAGGTAAAGGTGGGGAAGGCATGAACTGGGCATCCTGGTTGGGGCTGCAGTCGAGAGGAGGAGTTTGTGGTGAAAAGGAGGAGAGGAAAAAGTCCCCCCCACAATCATTTATGGGAAATATATCAGAGATGAAAGGTATCGGACAATGAGGAGGCTAAAACAAGTTCTCTCCGAGTTTTCTGCTGGGGGGATGGCCCTCTCCCCCAGTCTATAGAGTTGAAATTGACTACAGCTCATCTTGCCCCACTTCAAAGTAATTCTGGCCGGAACAAGGAAGGCTTGGTGCTTGGACAATGTTCATGGTGGGTTAAGCTTTCTATGGCGATTGGCGAGCCATGCTTTCCCCATTTGAATATGGCTTAGACAAAAGACACTTATTGACAAGGAACTGGCTACCTTCAAAGCCTCGGAGGGGGGGGGGGAGAGAAGCCGTAGCTCGCTCGCACACAAACCAACCTTTAAATTAGCCTCGATCCACTTTTGTCTCTGCCCACTTTTGTCTCTTTGCCGGTGGGGGAGGGGAAGAGAAGGCAGGCTGGGGGGAGGGAAGGAGCCTCGTGCCCCGTTGCCAGGCCCACAGTTGGTTTTGTTTTCCTTTGGTGGGCCTTCCTGCCTGCCTTCCGCAAAATTTATGCCTTCCCTAAGCGTTGGTGCTGAGGAGAGAGAGAGAGAGAGAGAGAGACAGATTGAAAAAGAGAGGGGAGAGAAAGAGAAAGAGGCGGGGAGGGAGGGAGAAAGAGGGCTGGAGGGAGAAGAGAGGCAGGGAGAGAGGGAGGGAGGGACAGAGACGGGAAGGGAGGGAGAAAGAGGGAAAGAGAAAGAAACAGGAAAGAGGAGAGAAAAGAGATGGGGAAGGGAAGAAGAAAGGGAAAGAAAGATAGGAGGAAAGAAAGGGGGGAGAGAGAAAGGGGGAGAGAGAGAAAGGGGGAGAGACGGAGAAAGAGGGCTGGAGGGAGAGAGGGAGGGGGAGAGGGAGGGAGGGACAGAGA
>BLBF01000073.1:29366477-29386813 GCA_015471245.1 Laticauda colubrina
GGAGAGTGTGTTGTGTGTGAGTGTGAGAGAGAATGTGTGTGTGTGTGTGTGTGAGAGAGAGGGAGGGAGGGAGGGAGGGGTCCTTTCTTGGCTTCCCCTCTTCCGAAGTGCCCCTTTAAGAGGAGCAGGGAGAGACTCTCCTTCCGCCCCAGTGGGGCCCTCTGGGCTCTGGCCATGGGGGGGGGGGGGGGGGGGGGGGGGGGGGGGGGGGGAAGACTTGCGGAGGAAGCTCTTTTGGCCTTTAAACCTTTTGCTTTTCCAGGGTCTCCAGCCGGCTCCACTCACTCACACAGGCTCTGGGGATGCGGGGAAAGGGCCTAAAAATCAAGGGTATATTATAAAGAAATCAATCTCCCCAAAGAGGCCCAGCCCATCTTTTCACCCCCTGTTCTTCTCCCTCCCTCCTCCATTGCCCCCACCCATTAAACAAAAACCTGGTTAATCAATACTCTAGGTAAGGGGGAAGTCACCCCTCCGGACATTTCCTCCTCCTCCTCCTCCTCCTCCTCCTCTTTCTCCTCCTCCTTCACCCCTCCCTCTTTTTGGGCACTTTTATTGAGGCGCGTTTGTCCTTTGTTTCTCTAATACAAACCAGCTTGAATGGTGTGCCATAAACAGGGGAAAGATGAGGGTCGGGAAGGGGAGAGAAAGGGGACCGGTAAATAAATAAATGCATACATAAAGTTTTTCTTTGGAGGGGGGGGGGGAGAGAAGGAGGAGAGGGAGGCGGCTGCGGTGGTGGAGAAGAGGAAGGAGGCGGAGGGAGAAAAGCCTTTGAAGTGGCCCTTATTATGGCCGGCATACTTGGGGTTGCCCTAACGACCAGGCTGAAAGGAAAGCGCTTGCCTTTGTCCCCGATTTGTTCTCCTTTGCTCGCTCGCCTGCAGAAATGACTGGCGCGGGGGGGCTGCCTCAGAGGTGCACCAATTTCCAGCTCAGACTTGCAGGCGCCGCTTTCCTAAGGACAGATGGGGGGGTGGGGGAGGGGAGGGGGGAGGGGGGAGGGGAGCCGGGACGGGGAGGGAGCAGGGGGAGGAGGAGAGCATCTGGGGGCGCATCAGGGCAAGAGGGTCACTGGACTACGAGGCAAGCACTTTCCTTCCCACCCGGAGGATGGAGAGCGGCCACCCCCAATTTGAAGGGTCTCACTCCTGTTGGAGTTACTCGCATCCTGGGCTGCTGATCCGGGAATGGTCCTGCCATATGAAGGGGGTCTTCCCTGCCAACCCTGCCTTTAGATTCTACTGACCGGTTTAAGTCCACAGAGGAATTGTATCTTCCTCCAACTCCAGAATGCTTTTGAAGAAGTTCACCACAGCTTTTATTAAGTCAGGATGGCTCCCAAATGGCTATTGTTACCACTACTACACTCCTTGGGTTTTGCTCTTTAGCCCCTACACCTGTTATTCTCAAGAACTTGCACCTACCACACACACACACCGCCCATTCAACACTCACGCTTTCCACCGGATTTGAAATCAAAGTCTAACAATGATGCAATAATAATATGACATGGAAAGTTGATTCATGTCATATGAATGTAAATTTAAATCTAAGAGGAAAACACTATAGATATCGTGCACAAGAAATATGTACCAACCGACACGCTGTATAATTTATTTTATTTATTGATTTGATTTGACAATCGCTTACCACCTTTCCCTCACACTGGAAGTGGCCTATTTACTCTCTCTAAGCACTGACCAGAGCTGCGGTGGTGCAGTGGTTAGAGGATGCTTTACTACAGGCTACTTCTGCTGACTGCTGGCTGCCTGCAATTTGGCAATTTGAATCTCACCAGGCTCAAGGTTGACTCAGCCTTCCATCCTTCCCAGGTCAGTAATATGAGGACCCAGATTGTTGGGGGCAATAAGCTGACTCTGTAAACCGCTTAGAGAGGGCTGGAAAGTACTGTGAAGAGGCACATAAGTCTAAGTGCTATTGCTATTGGCCAAGCTACAGTAAATGTGTTGTAGATTGTGCTTAAGGGATGGCTCTGTCACTTGTTACATGGTATACAGGTCTTTTTCTCTCCTCTTTCATTCTCCCAAACATTTGCAAATATTCCTATAAACCCTGAGTTTACTCATGCATATTTCACTCCTTTCCCCAAGCTCTTGCTGCTTGGCTCCGCTGCCTTCTGGCTGTTCCGTCCAGCATATGATGACGTCTTATCTATGGGAAAACAGGGTGGTGTTTGGTCTCTAGGGCTACGTTCTTTGCATTCTGGTTTTGCAAGGCTAAGGAAGTGGTTTGCCGCCCTTTCCTTCCTAGTTCCTTTTCCAGCTTCCCAGTTTAGGATTCCTGATGGCATCCCAACCAATGGTGGGATTCACATTTTTTTTACTGTCGGTTCTGTGGACGTGGCTTGGTGGGCCTGGCAGGGGAAGGATACTGTAAAATCTCCAGTCAGAGGTGATATTTGCTGGTTCTCCAAACTATTCAAAATTTCCGCTACCGGTTCTTCAATATTGGTTAGAACTTGCCGAATACCACTTCTGATCCCAGTCAAGTACTAATCCACAGCAACATTGCTTTGATTTAGAGTTAACAGAGTTGGAAGGGACCTTGTAGGTCATCTAGCCCAACCACCCCACCCAAGCAGACCCTACATCATTTTTGACAGATGGCAATCCAGACTCTTCTTGAAAGCTTCCAGTGATGAAGCTCCTACAACTTTTGAAGCAGAGTTGGTATTCAGCAGGTTCTGACCAGTTCTGGAGAACCAGTAGGGGAAATTTGTAATAGCTCGGAGAACCAGCAAATACCACCCCTGACTGGCCCCGCCCCCATCTATTCTTTGCCTCCCGAGTCCCAGCTGATTGGCTGGGTCTTCTTTTGTTGCCCTGCACAGGAGAATGGAGCTGGAAATCAGGATAGCAGGGTGGGGAGGGAGTGGGGATTTTGTAGTATCTTTCCCGTCACACCCACCAATCCACAGAACTGGCAGTAAACATTTTTGAACTCCACCACTGTTCTGAAGGCAAAGCTGTTCCATTGGTTGATTGTTCTCACTGTCAGAAAGTTTCTCCTTATTTCCAGGTTAAATCTCTCCTTGTTCAGTTTCCATCCATTATTCCGAGTCTGGCCTTCATGGGCTTTGGAAAATAGCTTAACCCCCTCCCTCCTTTTGGTGGCAGCCCCTTTAATATTGGAAGATTGCTGTTGTGGTCTCTCCTGATCCTTCTTTTCACTAGACTAGCCATGCCCAGTTCCTGAAACCAGACATTGTATGTTTTAGTCTCGAGTCCCCTAATGAAGTCCTCAGCGTTCCAATGCAAAGGCGAAAATCAATTCAACACCACCTGGTCAAGCTACAACCTCTCAGTGCATTCCTTCATCCTGATGAGACTAAGGAAATAAATCCAGATCAATCCTCTCCCTTAACAAGCCTTGAATCATCAGACCTGGAGCGGCCACCTCCCTCCCTCTCACTCATTCAGGTTAGAAATCCACAGTGTTGGGTCCTCTGGCAACTCCTGCACGCTCACACACCATGGCCCAAAAAGGCTCCTACAAGAGAAGCAACCCTAGTTTCCTTCTCCCTTGGGTCAGCCTCACTTTTAGCTGCAGACAGCAGCTGACCCCCCCCGCACTTTTCTCAAGTCTGTAGGCCTGGGAAGGTCCCAAAAATGGAGACGGCGTCCACAATACTGCTCCTGTGGAAGCTCCTCTCCTGTTTTACCTGCATTGTGTGCACCATATTGAAACATGACAGTATCATTCATTGTGGTCACAATCTTAACTTTGGTGACCTTGCTCAGTAGACAGACCTGCTCCAGGATATGTTACTGGTCAGATATATTCATATGATCGGCCCTTGCTACTGGTTAGGCCAGGTGTGTCAAACTCAATTTCATTGTGGGCTGCATCAGGACTTTGTGTTCTGACCCACGCCCTCTTCCTACAAATCAAACACAATTCAAAAGGAACAGAAATCTTGTAATGCTTTTACAAAATAATTAGCTGTGATAAGCACAAGCCTTGCCAAACTGTGTGACTTGCCAAAAGATAATAGACAATAAATAATTTGTGAAATAAGAATCTTCAAATACAAACTCAGGAGACTAGAATGTCCACGAGGCTGGAGTTTCAAAACATCTTTGCCTTCTGCAAGATTTCACAGCTGGCTTTAGGGGCCATTACCTTGCAGCCTTATTCCCAAATCTCCTGTGCTGCTGTAACTGCTCTTTCCTAGAAGCAATCCTGTGTGCATGCGTGCTTGGCACAGGCTCTTCAGGAGGTTCTCCTCATCACTGCTGCCAGCCCCCACAATCTCTGAAGGCAGCAGTCCACTCCCTAATGGTCCTGACCCCTCACTTGAGTCCTCACTCTCCTCAGCTGTCCACACCTGCTGCCGGCTAACCACACTTTGGTTGACCTCGGGGTGTGTATGTGTGTGTGCAATTGGGTGGGCGCAGGACCATCTTAACAGCATTATGGGCCCTGGCAAGCAGTGTACTGGGGCCCCTATGACAGCTACTCACAGGAATAAAAATGTAAATGGACAATAAAATTAAACATATATTTATTTTATTGGCACTTCCAACAAATAACTATGTAATATGTTGCTGTATTGATATGATACAAGGAGCATTGAAGGGTTAACATACAGAGATTAGTACGGGGCCCCTGTGCTTGTGAGGCCCTCAGGGAAATGCCCATCAGGCCCATGCATTAAGACAGCCCTTGGTGGGTGTGGCTAACTGGGTGTGCATGGCCCTGGGTGTGCATGGCTAGCTTGATGTCATTCCCCAAACTGCTGGCACTTTTCCTCTTCGCACTGGGTAGAGTGGGCCAAAGCCACGCTGGCCTGATGTTTCCTCTTTGCACAGGGTAAACCAGGCTGAAGTGACATGGACCAGCCCTTACATATTCCAGAATGGCTCCAGGGGCTGGATCTGGCCCGTGGGCAGGGATGGGGTTCTACCAGTTTGCGCCTATTTGCTAGAACCATTTGTTAACATTCTAATAAGTTCAGAGAACCGGTTGTTAGAAGAAATTACTGGCCTAATCCTGTAAGGAAGGCAGGAAGGAAACATTCTGGTGTTGCTTACAGAAACTGCCTCTCCCTTAACCCTTATTACATTCTTGGCAGGACTAGACTTCCTGTCTCTGGAACTTCTCTGGAGTTTTTTCCCTCCCTCCTTTGCTGGTACTTTGCTTATGTGGAGTGACCATTCAAAGTTAAAATGGCACTGAAAAAAGTGACTTATGACCATTTTTCACACTTACAATTGTTGCAGCATTCCCACAGTCATAAGAGGCCAGGCGAGGAGATGCGCGACTTGATGTGAGTGATATTGAGTTGGCCACGCCCAGCCAATACCATGACCACTGAGCCACGCCCACCACCAAAGCCACACCCACAGAACCGGATATTAAAATTTTGAATCCCACCCCTGCTCGTGGGCCTTGCGTTTGACACCCCTGGGTTAGGCCTTCTGTTAGGGTTGCTGAAAAGAAAGACACAGGGAGAAACCAGGAGATAGATTCATGGACTGGGACAGGAAAATTTTTGCTTGTCGAGTGTGGAAGACTTTGCTCCCCTCAGGGAATTCCCAGGACAGCCTCTTTCCAGAATCTTCTTTTCCCACCTACCTGAGGGCTTGATTACTTTCCTAGCTTCCACCTCCTGAAAGAAAAATGAGAGTTCTAATGATAGAGATAACCAACCTCCTTGATCAGGCATTTTAAAATCCTGGGATTATTTTGCAGTACAGATGGTCCTCCATTTATAACAGCTTATTTAGTGACCATTCAAAATTACATCAAAGAAAAATGACTTATGACCAGTTTTCACCCTTACGACCATTGCAGCATCCCCATGACCATGTGATCAAAGTTAGCAACTGACTCATATTTATGACAGTTGCATGCAATCCCCTTTTGCAACCTTCTGACAAGCAGAGACAATAGGGAAGCCAGTTTCACTTAACAACTGTGTTATGAACTTAACAACTGCCCTGATTCACTTAACAAACTGTTGCAAGAAAACCTGTAAATGGGGAAAATTCACTTAACAAATGTTTAATGGACTCAACTATGGTCGTATGTTGAGGACTACCTGTAATTTTGTCACAATCTGAAGACCAGCCTTGTGTAAGTAACTCTCCCCTGAGCACCAGCCACTCGTCTAAAGTCTCTTGTACAGTTACAATAGTGGTTGGGTGTACCAGGTAAGTTAAATCACAGATTTGTGAAATACAGCTTCTATAGACTATATTCATAAATCCTGCTATTCTCCAAGTATGAAATTAGTTAATGCTTTTACTTGAGGGCTGTCTTAATGCAAGATTCCAAAAAAGGCTGGCTTTTTTGCAAGAAGTGTAATAATGAGCCACCCAACTTCATGTTAGATGAGTGAAGGCTGTTGCCCAAACCCCAGACCATCTCTAGCGAAAGCCAAGAATTTGCTTGTTACAGTCAAGCTCACCACGAAAAAATAGAATAGAATAGAATTCTATACTGGCCAAGTGTGATTGGATACACAAGGAATTTGTCTTGGTGCAAATGCTCTCAGTGTACATAAAAGAAAAGATACATTTGTCAAGAGTCAAGAATCATAAGGCACAACACAATAATAGTCATAGGGGACAATAAGCAATCAAATCAAACTCGGAAACAGTCAATATAGATTGTAAAGATACAAGCAACAAAGTTACAGTCCTACAGTCACAAGTGGGAGGGGAGGGTGATAAGGAGTGGTGAGAAGGTTAATAGTAATAGTAGTGCAGACTTTGTAAATAGTTGGACAGTGTTGAGGGAATTATTTGTTTAGCAGAGTGATGGTGTTTGGGGAAAAACGGTCCTTGTGTCTAGTTGTTCTGGTGTGCAGTTGTTCTATAGCGTCGTTTTGAGGGAAGGAGTTGAAACAGTTTGTGTCCGGGATGTGTAAATATTTTCACCGCCCTCTTTTTGACTTGTGCAGTATACAGATCCTCAATGGAAGGCATGCTGGTAATAATTGTTTTTTCTGCAGTCCTGATTATCCTCTGAAGTCTGTGTCTGTCTTGTTGGGTTGCAGAACCAAACCAGACAGTTATAGAGGTGCAGATGACAGACTCAATAAATCCTCTGTAGAACTGGATCAGCAGCTCCTTTTGGGCAGTCTGAGCTTTCTGAGTTGGCGCAGAAAGACAGAATCTCCATAGAGTTAGGTGGCATTCCAGCCTCCATGTGTTGTTGTGGGTGACAAAAGGCTCCACCTGAATGCTGACAAGTGATATTTATTATAATAATGCACTCATCCTATTAGCACTTAACTTACTATGATTTATTTTCTAGTAACCAATCCCTTGATTCTGATCCTCTATGCAATTATTTGGAACCTTATGTTCTCCCTCCCAACTTTCCACCCACTGCAAAAGAACTGAACTCCAGGTAAGACTGCTAACCCTTATTTATAGTAACTTGTATCACCCAGCCAATGCTGTGCAGAGGCAGTTGGAATTCATTACTATTTACATGGGAACAATAATAGTTACATGATGCGATAAGTCACTAATGAATAAATGGCCCTATTTAGTGTTGATATGTAAACTCTGAGGATTTTATTATCCAGTATGTCTGCATATGGTAGGATATGAAGTTTCTGGATTGCATTTGATGGATTCTTGGAATGAAATGATCAAGATTGGAAAGTGCCAGTTAGATATATATATATAGAGAGAGAACATCTAAAGTGGCTTAGAATCACATAAGCTCTCATTTTTATAACTTCTGGGTAAGCTGGAAAAAAAAAAGTAGTCCTATAGTAATAGTTGGTTAGGTGGTCTGGGGGTTCTGGCAGTGTGTTTACTCCAAGGTTTCTCTAGAACAGGGCTGGGTGCAGGAACTGAAAAATTGAAGCGCTGAAAAATTGTGAGGTACACCCAATTTTGTTTAAGAATATAAAGGAGAAGACAATCATTCCAAGAAAATCTTAGTTCTGGCCAAGGCAGATCACAAACTAAAGATACTTTAGAGCAGATTTTTACTGGCTGAGAGTTGAAGTCCCCAAGTCCTAAAATTGCCAAGATTGGACACCCCTGTTATTCTTCTATAGTAATCTCTGCCTTATAGTTAAGCTGGATTCCCAGTGACTTCATGGGCATCTTCAGTTGGGTTTTCTTCTGGTAATATGGAATTGCTTTTCTGGGACCTTTTCTTTTTAAACTCCCAGTACTACTTTAACAGCTCTGAGAATTTCCTGGTAGTTTCCTTGGTGAGTCCTAGCCAGGCCCTGGTCCTCTTTATCTGTCAGCCATGATTGGCAGCATGCTGAAATTTAATTTTACTTTTTGTGGGATTGGAGTTGTGAGGTTTTTTCCATTCTGGGCAAATTTCTGCAAGGTGGACTTGACAACATTTTTGGAAATGGTGTGTTCTCCAGCCAGTGTATGGGAATTGGAAAGTTAGTTAACAAATGTGAGCTGTCCCCTTAAAGGAATGCATCATGGTAAATGTAGTTAAAGTATCCTGGGAAATGTAGTCCATATCATGTGACCACAGCTGTAATCCTGATTGGTCACTAAATTGATCCTCAATGGGTTGGGGGAGGTTTCCTCACTCTTGCCTGGACTCACAGACTGGTAACTTCTACCGCTACAAGATGGGAGAAAAGGGATAGATTACCATCTTTTTACCTACAAGACAGATATGCAAAGGATTGGTCATTAAAGCAGAACTTCATCACAAATGTGAGTTATGAGGATACCTGAGGAACCAATAATCAAGACTTTGCATGTAAGTTTTGTTGAGTTTATCTATCTGCATCCACACAGAATACAGAACAGTAAAAAGATGGTTAATGTAGAACAAATGGCTTGCCATTGCCTTTTTCTTCCCAGACCTAACACCACACTGTCTCTCTGGTGTTGCCATTAGAGATTAGAAAATGATCCATGAAAGGCAGATTCCCTGCCTGTGGACGCAAAGCAAATCCACAAACCATGACATTTCTTCCTGGGAGGTGTGTTTGGGCAACTGGGATTAGAACCATTGAACTCAGTGGCTTCAATCCCAAATTGAGGAAGTATGGTCTAGTACCGTGATGGTGGCCCTATGGCATGTGTCCCGGAAGTGGCATGCAGAGCCATCTCTGCCGGCAGGCGAGCTGTTGCCCCAGATCAGGTCCACTGGGCATGTGCACACGCCAGCCAGCTGATTGTCCGGTAACTGCCGTGAATGCATGGAGGGGCGGGGCGTGCATAGGAAGCGCATGCACAGAGGCACGGGGCACGCAGGGGTGTGTGTCACGCATGCCTGTGCAGGGGGGCGGGAGGGGTCGCAAAAAGGTTAGCCATCACTGGTCTAGTAGGTATGATAACCCAGAGTGTAACACAAATGTAACAAAATCCAAAATGTAAATAAATGTCCTTTAATGCCTCCCACTTGGCCCCACTGCTCAATAATTCTCAGCTGGAGATAAAACGTTCTCAAAATAGTCTTCAAAAGAAAGCAATACGGTCTGAACTCAATGAGCAGATAGAGGTGAAATAAAAAACCAAACAAACTACAATGATGAAATTTCCACAACGGAACAGGAGTAGTTGCCCAATTCAAGGAGATATCAAGGCACAGTCTGTTGGAAGATAACTTCAGACCAAAATAAAACACGCTTTGTTTCCAGCGTTCGCCAGTACGCAGGTCCAAACTCTCATGCAGTTGTCACACCTGTATCTCATGAAGAGGATCAAGGCCCTCTCCTCCCAAGGAGACCACATCTTTCCCTTATCCTCGTCTCCCTGTGTACCTTAGGATGGATAGGGGATGGACCTGGGTCCTCCTCTGACTGCTCAGCTGGCCTCTGCCCTTCCCCAGCCTCCTCCACAACCTCAGGAGCCACACTTTCATTCCCTGTCGGCTGTTCCGCCTCTCCCTCAGAGTCCGTCTCCACCAGAGGCATGACAGTAGGTTTATCTCTGGACAAGACACGGATCCCTCCCCCAGCAACAGAAGAAGTAGCAGGGAGCAGGAAGGGGAAGGTGAGCTGCAGGGTAGGAAGCTCAAGAAGCTGATCAACTTTGGGTGCTAGCAGGGTGGGATGGAGTGGAGTCTTGGGGGGGGGGTCCATGGGTGGTGAAGCTCTTTTCCCAAGTCATCTGATGGAAAGGCAGGGAGGTGGAGGGGCTGATCTGCAGCTGAGCCCTGGGGGCCAGACTGCCATCAATATCAGTGGGGGGGGGGAGGAGAGGAGGGAGGGGAAAAATTTATTTCTCAGACCAGAGGAGCAACAGCAGCTGTCAATCAGCACTCTTTGCCAGCTCAACAAATGCAGGTAGTAATCGACTTAGGGCCACAATTAAGTTCCTGTTGTTAAGCGAGATATTTGTTAAGTGAGTTTTGCCCCATTTTATGACCTTTCTGGTCAACAGTTGTGAAGGGAATCAATACAGTTGTTAAATTCGTAACAAAGTTGTGAGGTGAAACTGGATTCCCCATTTGCTTGTCAAAAGTCACAAAAGGTGGTCACATGACCATGGGATATTTTCAGCCATCCTAAATATGAACCTGTGGCCAAGCACCTGAATTTGCATCACGTGACCAAGGGGAACGGGTTGTGGGAAAACCGGCCATACATTGTTTTTTTTTTGTTTTTTTTTTCAGTGCCATGGTAACTTTGGAATGGTCACTAAATGAACTGCTGTAAGTCGAGGACTACCTGTACAAACAGAGGCTGGTGCATCTCCTTTCTTTCTTTCCCTTTTCCCACTTCACCCCACAAAAGAGGTGGCTGAGCAAGGCAAAAAAACCCCACCCCACCCCGCAGATTCGCCAGACAAGAGAAAGGGGGTGGGGGTGCAGAGGGGGGTTGAGGACTGGGAAGGAGGGCTAGGAGGGAATGGGGGGGATGGGCTGACAACCCCAGAGGCCGGAGGGATCAGCTGTACTTGCCCTGCTAGAAAACACCTGTAGATGAAGGAATACGGCAAAGGCTCCCCTTTGTGGCTCCAAACCCCAACACAGCCAGTCAACTCTTCTTAGAAGGAGCTACTTGGGCAACTGGAGGATAAACTAAACTTTGGAGAGCGGCTGCAAACTTTTCTTAGCAGAAGGGAAGCAAGCTGAGCTTTTCTCTCTTTCTCCCATACACACACACACGCAAACACACCCCACCCCTGCTAGCCCTCGTCTCTGCACCGGGTCAGCCAAGCCCTTCTGGCGAGGGAAGGTCTCAGCATCTGCGGGGTTCCCACCGCCGTCCTCCCCTCCCCAGGCCAGACCTTTTCCGGGCACCCTGCCAAAGTCCCAGGGCAGCCAACCTCCTTTTACCTGCTGCTTGCTGCCGCTGCCGCCGCTGGTTTGGGGAACGGGGGTGGGTGGGCGCCGGGGAGGGAAGAGGAGGCAGCAGAGCTCGGCTACCCTTAGAAAGGAGATCGGGCGGGCTCCCGAAAGGAGACGCGGGAGCGGTCCTCGTGGGAATGCGGCGGGGAAGCGGGGTGAGTGTGAAAGGGTTGCCACTGCGGCACCGGAGGGCGGGAGGGAGCTGGAGCGGAGAAGGGCCGGGGAGAAGCTAAACCGTCCTCCTCTCCTCTCTCTCTCTCGCTCTGGCGAGGGCTGAATATTTGCAGGGGCTGATTGGAAAGGCCTAATTTTCGCAGGAACCTTGAGTCGCGGGAGCGAGTTGAACGGCGAAAGCGCTCTGCACGTGATCCGAGGCAATCCTGCCACAGCTCACGAGCGGCGCTGCTAACAGTTGGGGGGGGGGGGGGGTCTGAGAACTTCAGCGACGCCTCCTTTTTCTCTCTCTGAGCGCCCGTCATGAACCAATTAACCAACGCCAGCCACGGAATCCCTTATTTCGGCATAATTCGGGATGAGAGAGGAGCCGTAAAACCAGGGACTTGGCGACGAGATGCAGGTTCTTTTTGGGGGGCTGTTTGGGATACAATCAGGAGACATTTCTGGACTTCATAGGACTTTCGAGGCGTTCAGAAGAACTTTTGAAAAACTTGCGGGTCTAACTTTGAGAAGCAACGACTTCGGTCCTCTCAAATGGCGGAGGTTTATGGACGGTCTTTGGAGACCCCCCGTCTCTTTCAGCTGAGGAAGACCTGGGCGATTTTCGGCCAAAAGCTGCCCCGAAGAGACTGATCCGAGAATTGGGCAGGAAAGCAAAACAAGAACACATTTCGGCTAGGGCCTTTTCTCCCACCCTCTCCGTTGCCATCTCACAATTTTTATCCAGACACAGACACGCGTGTCCTTTCTCTCCTGCCCCGCTGGTAGATTCAAAGATAACTGATAGGAAACACGGGAAAGGAAACAGCGCCTGTGGTCAAAACAGTTAAAATGGCGGCCAGTTTCGTCAAGAAGGCGAAGGAACTTCAATCGTTTCAACTTCAACCGCCATCTTGACTTTTTTGACTCGCTCTGCCAGCATCCTGAAAGCGGGGGAAGAGAGGTTTCGTTCAATCTTCGCCCGGATCCTGTAATTGAGCCGAACGTGCCTTTGCAGCCAGCCGTTCTTCAGGTGTAGAGTGGCAACCATTACATGACTTTTAATTTGAAGAAAACTGCCAAGGCCAATGTTTTTTTTTTTTTTTCCGCTGTCCCATCTGAACCACGGAAACTTCTCGGGAAGAATGAGAAGCCCGGAGGAAAAGAACACACCAAGGGGCGAGGAGGTTGGCAGCGAGGGGTCCGTTATTGCCGCTGAGATAGCAGGGTGCAAGGAGGCCATCTAGTCTTACCCCCATCCCAAATCTTTGTAATTCAGTCTCATCAACGCACAGGTTATTTTGCTTGTGTAACTGTGTAATCTTTGAAAGAAGGCGAGCAAATGACAAAACTACCGGAGGGAATCGGGGGTGGAAAAAACGAAAGGCCGGGGAGGGTTTCTCGAAACACAAGGAAAGGAACGGGCACCGCTCGCAAAACAGGGCCTCGGCTGTCCGTCGTTTCGAACGGGAGGCGCGAAACGAAGCCGCGCCCACCAATCAGAGAGCCCCGTTCCGCCCGTCGCTTGTTTCGGTGCGAGTCTGGCACACGTTTCGGCCTGCGAGTAGGTGCTCGCCGGGCACCAGCTGGGGCCGTTTCAGCAGCTGGAGGGAGCAAGTCCCGTCTGTAGCGGAGAGGCGGGAGTTAGGAAACAGGTGCTGGCGCCTCAGCTCCAGGCGGGAGTTCCTTACCAACAGGCCGCTTCTTCAGAATTGTTTATTCCAAGGTGAAAGTTTAGAAGGCCTCTCCTTCACTACGAAGGAGATAATAGTATCTTGCGTGTCCCCATCACACCCACGCACCCACCCTCCACTGTTTTTCCTTGGGAGACGATTTCCCCCAAGTGGCGTCTCTGATGCCTCCTCGGTCAAACGCAGCTATTATGTCGCGAGAGCGAATCTCGGGTTGATGGGCAGCGTCGGAGTGGTAACTCAAGACAACTTGATGGGGCCGTTGTGGAAAAAGCAGCCCCGGATCGTTTTCCCGCTATAAAAAGTGAAACCTTGCCCGGTCCCCTGAGCCCGATCCGGGTCCCTTTCCAACCAAGACCTGTTTCGTCTCCTTACCGAGAGCGGATGGCTCGCTTGGCCAAGATTGAAAGAAGCTGCGTCGCGACCAAAACACGCGTGTCTCCTGCTTTCGAGCCGGCGGCGTTGGGCTTGCAAGAGAGAGGGAACCCACTCGGGCCGGGGGTGGTGGTGAGAAGGCGACTAGGGGCACGTGCTCCACCCACGGGGGAAGGGAAGCCGTCGCGGACTGCGAGCCAGCTCACCTGGTCAAAGATCCGGTGTACGGATTTTTTCCAAGCCGTATATGAGCCCCTGCCTCCTTGTGGAGTCCAGCAATTCACCCGCTTTGTCAAAACATTTTTTTTTTTCCCCCTGGCGCTGTCCCGTAACTTGTGGACGAGGCCAGAACTTAAGGCGCGTCCCCAATCAACGGAAGGAAGGTTTGAAAGAAATGCATTTCTAGCGAGGAAAAAGGGTGAGGGAAACCCAACGCTCCTCATCCAGGTGTGTTGTGCCTTTCTGCCACTCGCGCTACTAGAACGAATGAAGAAAAGGAAATGCAGAAGGCTCGCAGATTAATTAGGGCTGATCCAACCGGGGTGCAACATTTCTCCTTCCAAAATTGCCAGCGGGAAACACCGACGGGATTTGGCTGGGGGACAGATGCCCCCCATTTCTTCCCCTTTGGAAGCAGCCGAGAGTGCGATACTCCTTCGCACAGCTACGCGGCGGCACGGGAAACCACTTGCCTTGCCGCCAGGCGCGCGTTGCACCCGGGATGCTGATCTGGCGTTGCCAGGGAAACAGTTCCCTGCCCCCCCCCTCTGCCAACTACCGGTAGTCCTCGAATTACGACCAAAATTGAGCCCAAAATTTATGCTGCAAAGTGAAACATTTTTGCTCCAGTTTACAAATGTTCTTGCCACAATTGTTAAGGGAATCATTGCATTTCGTAACACGGTTGTTAAGTGAAATCTGGCTTTCCCATTAACTTTGTCAGAAAGTCCCGAAAGGTGATCACATGATCCAGGACATTGCAACCGTCAATAATATGAGTAAGTTTGCCAAGTCCCCAGTGACCTTGGGGATGCTGCAACAGTTAAGTGTGACAAAATGGTCATAAGGCACTTTTTTCAGTGCCCTTGTAACTTGGGTCACTAAATGAACTGTTGTAAATGGAGGACTACCTGTATCTCAAGAGGTCCCTCTCTCTAGTCCAGAAACTCCAGGTTTCAAGAGAGAGCCTCGACTTCCGTTCAATAATTTGCTGGAAGAATGCAACTAGAATCAGACTTCCTTTCTTCTGAAGGATGCTCAGGTTGGGAGTCGGGAATAAAAGGAGAGTAGGGAGAGGTGAGAGCGTGTGAGACGCCAAAATGTAATTGGGGGCTTTACAATCACACTGGTTTCAACTGGATTCTCGCACCCCTCGACCAGGATTCCAGGGCGCAATGCAGAAAGTGTCCGGAGGCTGAACCCAAATGGTCCATGGAGAGGAGGTTCGGGCGATTCATTGGTCTTTCCCATTTGAACCGAGTTGTGCCAGAGTTCGGGGTGGCAGCACGGCCCCTTGGGCCAATGGCAGCGGCGGCTGCAGAAGAGAAAACGCGCCTTCCCTGGGCAGCAGCCAGTGACTCTTGGGGGAGGGGGTGTCCCTCTCAGGTCCCCAAACAAAACCCCCGGTGCCTGCAAACCCAGAGAGTGAGCTCGCTTTCCTGCCAGAGTGGGCGACCCCCTCGTCCCCCCTCCCTCCCCCCACGGCCGGATTCAATGGGTGGGACGCCCAAACCCAGCGCTGCCTTCTGATTTCTGGCGCTCAGGGCGCAACAAGACTGCGAAGGGCAAAGCGGGCACTCCCGTTCATCTACGGAATTAATTTGGCTGATGCCTTCAGCTGGAAAGATGGATCAGAGGCTCTTCCAAGGAAGTCTGCTGGGAGTCCAATCCGGTCCGTGGCTCCCCACCCCCGTCCCGCAGCTCCTCAACCTCAAATGCCCCTTTTCTCTGCTTCAGCTCTCAAATGTGCGTAGTGGTCTTTCAGGGCAAGATTGGCATGGAAGGGAAGTCTTGCGCCAACCTGCGCTCCCAGTTCGTAGAAAGGCGGCTTGCATCGAATTCAGTCTTGGTCGGAATACTGTACCTAAAATTAACTTTCTTTTAACGGCCGATCGAGTCACCTGGAAGAGGCAGCACAAATGGGGAAGGGGGGGGGGAGGGCTTCTCGCTGTTGATTCCGATCAGCGATCAACTTTAAAGAAGCCAGTATGTCAATTAAAACAAATGCAGAGCAAGCGTTGTAGTAACACAGAGGAGTGGGAGGAGGAGGAGGAGGCTTAATGCTTTAGGAAGGAGCAATTTAGGAGTTCGGATTTGACGTCTGAAGGCAGCCAAGGGCTATCAAGGGCTATTCACCTCTCTCTCTCTCCCCATACACACACACAGAGGCGCGTGTATATATATATATGTATATGTACATGTATATATATATATGTACACACACACAGGCGTATACATATACATACATACATACATACATACATACATATATATATATATATATACACACACACACACTCTCTCTCTCTCTCTCTGTGGAACTAAAGAATTCGTGAAAGCCCAAGAAACTAAATAAATTCAAGTAAAGCAATATGCTGAGGAGGGGGAGGCGAGGGGGGCTTAAATAATTTCATCCCCCGCCCCCCCCCGTTTAGGTTTTATCCTTTCGGGTGTTTTTTTTTCTTCTTCTTTCTCCTTTTTGTCTGGTTTGCTGTTTTATTCTTAATCTGATCCGGATTCAGACTGGGATTTCCAGTTTTCTGGGCACGCAGACATTTGAGAGAAAGGGAGACGAGGGCAGCTAACATTTCAGTGATCTCGGCTTGCGTTCTGCACGGGTTCGATCGTTTCTTCGGAACCCGGGAAACCACGAGGCTTGTTCGCGAACTTTTGGCGTCCGATTTTCTCTCGGAGCAGCGAGGTCGGCTGGGCTCTCACCCGAGTCACATGGCCTGGCATCGAAATAACCAGAGCGGGATCAAAAGTCGTTCATGTCTCACGAGAACTCCGGGGAAGAGCAGGAAAGGACAAGCCGTTTGCGATCCAGACGGCTGGCGTTGACATGCGCGTTACAATTCCTATGTGCTCAGATCGTCCGAAGGCCCTTTTCCCCGACCATCATTTCTTTTTCGTGACACATTTGCATGAGACACGGGAATAGAAAAATGGGAGCGAGTGGGTCGCAAATACTCGAAAGGTAGGAGGAAGGAAACGGTTGGTTATAGTTAGGGGGCAACATCAATTAAACGATAAAGTTAAAAACTGCCTTAAAATCTTTGTTAGGAAAACAAAGGTCCCTCGGAAAATCGGAAGGCGAGCCGGAAAGGAGGCTAATTTTTAAGGATCATACACGCGTTCATCACTTCGGGGAGAGCTTTCCCCAAATTTTTCGGATTTGATCCAGATCACGAACGTCGAGTTTTCCAAGCGAATTCTCTCGATGAGGAAAGAGAAATATGAGGGGTGACCTCAGAGGACAAAGTAACTGGGTCAAGCGCTCTTCAGGGAAACTGGCGCTCCGAGCTGGGGAGGCAATGCCCTCTGGCTCCCCCTGCTCCGAACTGCCCTGAATTGAAGAGGGGCGAACGAGACCCTCGCCCCATCGAGAAACTCTCGCTTCCCCTCCCTCCAGCCCGCCCCCGGCCCTTTCTGGAGGAAGAGGCCTGAAGAGAAGGAGCGACTCTGGGGAAGCCTTCCCAGGCGAGTTAGGGGACTCTTGCTTTGCAACCCCTCGCCGCCCCGCCGTATCGTTCCAGGAGAGAGAAAACATGCTTGCAAACCCAGATCCAGTCCACCTCCAACGAGGGGCATTATTAACCTGGGTGTTTGTTACGTGAGGTGTAGGGGAGAAACAGTCCCGTTTCCTACTGACTCTGTACCGTACCGTGCGGCTTCTGTTGTTGTTGTTGTTGCCCTCCGCAGCAATGGGTACAAAAGTGGGCAATTTAGTCCCGAGGAATTCTTTTGAAATCCCAGAGGGAAAACTTTTTAAGGACCCAATTTTATTTATTGATTTATTGGCCTTTGGGGCCACACGCTTCCGTTCCTGGCCTGGATTCCTGACATGACTGGGCTTACATTTTATATATTTTGAATGGCGAATGTCTATTTTACACCCACCCACACCTCCTTTACACACCCCACCACAGGCAGCCCAAACGAAACGGTCGCCAAACGGCGGTTGTTGCGTTATTGCGCCTTTCCCGCGTTTTTGCGCCTTTCCCGCGTTCGCTTCACTAGGCAGAAGGATCGGCCCTGAGACCTCAAATGTTCCTTTCTTGGAACCAGAACGAGTTCGTTTTGAGCGCTTCAGATGCAACTTACTTTAAATATCCCACCTTTTTAAACAAAAACAAAAAACAAAAAAAAAAATCGCGGCTGCTGTTACCCACAGCGCTGGGAAACGCAAATCCACGCAAGATCCATGCAGGCTGGCTGGCCCTCTTCCGTGCGTTTTGCGAGGGCGTTGAGCTCGGATTCCGAAAACGGCGCAACTCCGACGAAAGAAATGGGGTTTTAACGGGGCCAGGTGAGGGGAGAGGAGCGATCGACGGCTGCCGCGGGCTCCTCTGAAGGGATATGAACGAGGGATTTTTATTATTATTATTATTATTTTTTGGTCTCTCGCCCGAGTTCTTCGCTGTAACCTCGGTCGTTCACGAAATTCCGGCTCGGGGATCTGTTCTGGTGGAAATCCGGTCGATTTCGGAATGCTCGGAGGCTCTTTTTGGTTCCGAAGCGACTCGAAACGGTTTGAGATCGAAGTATCCAACTCAGGATAGGAAAAAAAAAAAAAAACAAGCGTTCATTTGGCGTGTTCCAACTATATCAGTTCGTGTTTTCCTGGCCTGTAAAAATATCCTTTACATGTTCAGTATATTGATATTTCCTTACTAACATATTGCTTAATACTGTCCTGATCGAGTCAGCGGGTATTTTCAAATTTCAGACGCAGCTTTCTCCAAGCAGTCTGGAAGCTGGAGTATATCGACTGGGAAGAAGGAGATCCAGCTTCTCTAAAAGCAAATATGGCGTGATTAAAGACCTTTAGTGAAGCATCTCCTGGAAATTTGGCTCTTGACCCTCATGGCGCTAAAAGGCATTGAAGGCAGATCTGTACGGATTATGGGACGGGGAAGCCAACGCTAAGCATATATCTAGCCTGTCAAGGTCTAGCTCATTGTGTCTACGGAGACTCTCCTTCATCCAGGATATGGTTGCTCCAAAGGTATCTTTTCAAAAGAGAACTGGGCTTTTTGTGTTTTCCCTTCTTCATCCAAGAAGCTTCTTCAGTTCTAGCTCATTGTCGTCTTGCAATCAGGAGCTCCGAAGCCACAACCAGGCAGACATTTATTTACACAGGTGCTAATGAGGTCATACTTCCAACCACCTTGTGATCTGGAAAGCTTTTCAACTGGGACTGTAAATGAATGGTGGGTGGAGCAAGGTTGAAGTCCTAATAAAACCCATAAGCTTCAGTTGCTCGACAGCTCCCTTCCAATTTAAATAGATTAGATATATATTCGTGAGTTTCCTTCCAGCATTAAACAGGAAGCAGTTAAGGGAGAACAGGAAGGATCCCTGCACTGAACGATTTTCCCCCTTTATAAAATCCCTTCGAAATTTATTTTCTCCGTCTTTTAAGAATTATTTTTGTCTTTTACTGCTTCTTTGGTCAAACAAAAGAAGTTAAAATGTTTACGTTCACCCTTTCAACTGAACTTGCATCTAATTTCCTTTTCATCAACTGCTGAACATTATTCTGCCTTGTTATTAAAAGTATGATATTTGGAAATGGCAAAAGAAAATGAATTAAAAGTTATCTTTTCTCTCTGTAGAGAGGCAGCACTAGCTAGAGACTATTGGAATTCCACAAAAATGACAATAAAACTGACCTATACCTACCATTTAAAATTATATATAACAAAACATGAGCTTATGAGTATATCTAAATATTTGCTCATTAAAATAACTAGTCTTTACAAAAAATAACTGGGTTAACAAAATTCTTCTACGCTCTTGGAGAATTATTCTTTACTGTATATTATAGGACTAAAGAGAAGTTCTGTGAGTTGACTAGAATGCTAGACAGTGTTTTCTACACTACTGCATTTCTATTGCCTTCTAATGCCTAATCTGAGATGGAAAAAAAAAATTGCCTTGGCTTTCATTTTCCTCTCTGAACAGTCACAAAATAGGCATAACTCAAAACCCCAAAGGACATTCTACAGACTTGTCTTAGACTTACAGATTGTGTAAGGAAAACAGCAGAACTCCAGCTGTTTTGCCTGCCAGCCAGCCAAAATCGGTTTGGCTGCTCTCTAAGAAATTAAACTTACTTCTGACTTCCAAGAATCTGCTCTGCAGTGAATGGCTTTTCAAGGGCTGAGAAGCAAAGTGATGATGAAACCAGCTTTAAGTTACTCCCCTATGGAAATTAATTGGAATTGGAAGATTGGAAATTAATCATTTGGTAGGATGCCTCAGCTTCTCTAAAGTTAAGTGAGATGCCCAAGATAACAAAGTGCATCTGAAAATAATAGAATAATAGCCACAGACAGAGCATGAGAGAGATTTGAATGTGAAAACATGTCAATGGTAATTTTATCTAATAAATGGGTTGTCGGTTTTTTAATGACACACTATTAAAATTATTCTCTAAATAAATTCAATTTAAATATTTTGTTCATGATTTTATATTTGTTTGAATTCTGGATTTATTTCCCCCCTAAATTAAGGAAATTCCCCAAAGATAAAGCAACAATGCATATGTCTCTCTCTCTCTCTCTCTCTCTCTCTCTCTATCTATCTATCTATCTATCTATCTATCTATCTATCTATCTATCT